>VVHJ01063711.1:18122-36969 GCA_015107715.1 Tylochromis polylepis
CCCCCCCCCCCCCCCGACATGTGGCCCACACACAGGGACCCAAGTTGTTTTTAGAGTTACACCCCTTCATCCATTGTTTAAGAGGCCAAACTGGAATTTGCTCACCTCCTGCCCCTCTGCAAATGTTTGCCGAGATCTGCGAGGTAATGTATGCGAGTTTTGATTAAAGCGCTCCCTTATGGTTTTTGGCTCAGAGCTGCTCAACCATTAAGGCCTGTGCCATGAACAAATGGATTGTGTGCTGGTGCCAGGGCCCTGCCTCTCAGCCTGCTCCGACTCTCCTCCTTCCCAGTACACATTCAAAACTGCACCTTTTAATGCCTATTAATGTTCATGCTTCCCCTTGACCTCTGCATCCATATGTTCACTTTGACAACTTTTGAGCAGTTTAGCTGTTCTCTGGCCATTAGCTGATATGCAGGTAGTGTCCTGTTCTGTAACGAGTCCTTCATTTAAAGTTCATGCTCAGCTTTAGTCAAATGCAGGCGTGACATCCAGTAATACACCAATGAAAAACTATTGACTTTTCTGCCAGTATAAACCGCAGCATCAGCTTTTTAAGCATTGCCCCAAAATGACAATGCCACATGTCTATACAGTTAAACAGCCCAAATTTTGACTTTTGTCTTTGGAAAGCAAAGGATGTTGTCAAGTGATTTTTGTTATAGTAGAGGAAAATCTGGAAGGAATAAGAGGCTGAGATGTAAGAAATTGTCAAGAGAACACTGGATTTTTTTTCTCTCAAATGACAAATACCTGCTTCTTCTTTTTCTTCTTCTTCTTTTGGCTGGTCCCTTTGGTCTGGTCCCTTTGCTACAGCAGATTATCTGACTATCTTATCTCATCCAATCCCTAACATCCTCCTCTGTCACACCAACCCTCTGCATGTTCTCCTTCACTGAATCCATGAATCTTCTCTTTGGTCTTCCTCTTTTTTCTCCTGCATAACAGCTCCATATTCAACATACTTTGTCCAATATATTTAGCTATCCCTTTTCTGCACATGTCCAAACCCTCTCAGCCTTGCCTCTCTAACTCTGTCTCCAAATCACTCAGCCCAAGGTGTCCCTGTGATAAATTTATTTCTAATGATGTCAATTCTGGTCACTCTCAATGAAATTTTAAACATCTTCAGCCCTGCCATCACTACCATCTTGTAAACCTCCCCTTTCACTCTTGCCGCTATCCTTCTTCTTGCAGTTTGAGCTGTGTGCCTGGGATGATGGACATAGTCAGCTGGCTTGATTTTGTAGTGGTTAGCATTGTCACTTCACATTAAGAAGGTTTCCCTTTTCAAATTCCAGCAGGGGACTTTCTGTTTGAAGTTTGCATGTGCATTTTGGCTTTCACTCATATTTCATAGATGTGTGTTAGCTTAATTGGTGATTCTAAATTGGCCAAATATGAGAGGTTAATGAGGTGTTTAAAGTGGTAGGGAGGACTGTAATAATGATAATTACCATTACTGCCATAGACTGACTGCATTATTTGAAACTTTGGCCATACTTGATTCAAGCGTCCAGACATTATTGGCCCATAATTGGTCCACTGTATTTTTTCCTTACTTTTGCACAGTATTTTTGCACTTAATGTAATCCAGTCCATAATCATAGTATTTGCATATCATAAAACAGACTGATTTGTATCAGTGAACTGTTTTTTTTTTTATAGGCACTGAAATCATCCATGTGACCCATCCACATGACCAAACAACATGATTTAGAGGTTTAGTTTGTATAGGACCGAGAAACAGGAAATGTGGATTTTTTTTCTTCTGTTAAGGAGTACTGCACATTATCTCTGTGCATCATTTCAGACACTTTTATGTTTTACATGATGTACGGGTTGTGTTTTTTTCAAATCAAATTTCTCAAATCAAATAGGCTAATTTGTGCTCTTAAAGTAATGATAGTAACATATAGCCTTGCTAGCCGCTAGCTGGTTCCCAAGCCTTTGACCAGACAGAATACTACTACTATTGCTTTTACTATAAAGAGACCAATTTAACAAGCTTAAATACCAAACAATGCAATAATACATGTAATGCCAATACTGGGTAAAAAAAAAAAAAGAAAAAAGAAAAGATCTGTTCCTTTTAGTTTTAGCTAGCATTACAATCATAAGTAATTATACATCCCCTCCACACACCAAGATGGTGACCAGTGAGTGTCAGTGCACCTGCTAGGTTTTAGAAGTGCACCTCATGTTGCGGTCGTGTTGTAGTAAAGGCCAATCACCACATAAAATAACTAGTGTAAGTTCAAAGGAAGCCGATTTGAGACACAACATATCTATAAACATTAAAGAGCACTATGTTTTTTTCATTGACTGTCTCCTTTATGGCAAGATCACAGAGCTACTGCAAATTGTTGGGTTAAGTGAAAATACCTTATTGGATATCAAATGTGAAATTTGTATTAATTTGAGACAACAAGTTATTGTTTTGTTATAAAGTTTTCCAAAATTGTAGGGATTTGTTAAAGGAATCTTTTTTTGTTAAACTTCTAAATTGCATGCTGCCCTTGGTATTTCTGTCCAGTTTATTTTCTGACATCACTCACAAACAAAATCTGTCAGGACTCAAACACAGAGAGGTCTGTCTTTTTACCTTCCAGAATCTCCTTTGTGCTCTGGTGCTTAGTGCAGTTGTTTTGTCTTATCACATTTTCACACAGTCCCCTCTGCAGCTTTGACAATTTTGAAATACTGCTTCTTTTTTTTCATAGCGCTTAAAACAAGAGAATGAGTGGAACGAGCCCTCAGAGAGTCACTTTACCATCAGCGTTAATGCAGGCGGTCTCCATCTGTTGTTGAACACTGTGACACATGCCAAGGAGGCACTGGCACCACACAAGTAACCTTCTACACCACAAGTTGCATATATCTGAGTGTGTGTGTGTGTGTGTGTGTGTGTGTGTGTGTGTGTGTGTGTGTGTGTGTGTGTGTGTGTGTGCATACACCCATGTAGGTACATTTTAAGCTTGATAAGAGCTAACACCACTGTGCTGCTTAGTGCAATCATGTCCAGCTCCAGCAACAACAGACCAAATCACAGGCTTCAGGTCATTAGCTTAGAGCAGCAGCAAGTGATGGCTGCAAAGCACCGTTTCCAACCAACCAGGGTGAGCTGCAGTGGACTTGAGACGTTGTGCACCTTCCTGCATGCCCTGTTTTCATCATTTTACACTTGTCATTGAGCTTTCCACCCATTAATGATGCCATTAGGCCCTGTGGTGTTTGAGATTAAGGAACGGTGAGAGCAGCTAGATTAATAGGTTTGTCATTTTATTGGCAATATTGTGTCAGCAAGGCAGCAGGGGGATGGAAGCTAAGGATGAAAGTGGAAAAACAGAAAGAGAAATTGTGCACAAGTGGCGAGGATGAACAGATAAGGAAAAGGAACGTTTATTACTCTATTACTATACTAACAAGGTTTCTTAGATTTAGTTCTCTTGCATAACATAAATTCATAAAGAGGGTATCGGTGATATGTTAGGTCACAGGAGACCTGGAAAAACTATTCAGTGTTTCCACAGCTGGCCTCATACAAGGTGGTTTGTAGCTGCACCAATAAGTCCAGCGTCCAGTGTGAGTCTGTAACTGCACATAGTTTCGACTTCCTCCTAGATGCCATAAGCAGTTTTGATTTCTTGCCCCATTTCTGCTTCTTTTTTCCACAAAGCTTCAAGTATCCCCAGCTCTTCCACATGTCTGATCTTACCAAATATTAAACAAAAGGATTCACAAGATAAACAATGTAATCAAAGCATTATCTAGCATTACTATCGTAAGGTGTAATATACTTTAATACACCTCAAAACTTTTGTAAGGCAAGACACAATTTTTAACTCTTAATTATATTCAACAGTGATTCATGAAGCCTCTCTTACCCGGTTTACAGATCCCCTTTGGGCTTGCGCCAGGAAGGGCATCTAGTGTAAAACTGCCAAATCAAACATGTGGTGCTAACCCTTGTTGTGACCCTTTGTGACAAGAGAGCAACCGAAAGCAGCTAACTTTGTTGGTGCATAAACTGAGGCATTTATCCATGAGACATCGAATCCATCAATGGATAAACCTGGTTATTCAGAGTGTTAAGGTAGTCAGCTGACTTAATTCTTTTGGGCACATAATTTTGCTGAACCTATACCCGATCAACCGAAGACACCCCAGATTATAACTTTGCCCCGCATAGGCGTGTATGATAGGCACGAGCCATGATGGATGCATTAGTTCATCATCTGCCTCTCTTCTAACTGTAATGCACCCATCACTCTGGGTAAATCTGGACTCATCTGACCACATGACCTTTTTCCATTGCCCTAGTGTCCAATCTTTATGACTATCACTAGCAAACTGAAGCTTTTTTTGTTCCAGTTAGCCTCACTCATAAGTGAATTTCTTAAGCCGACACAACATGTGAAAATGCTCTTATTTTCACTATTGAACACAGTGATTTATGATTTGATTTCACCAAATGCTTAAGTGATCTCCAAACGCAGTCGTTCATTACTAAAATTGTTTCACTATTATTAATAATGTATTGGACAGTTCTTAGCCCTTAATTTTAGTAGTTTCAGCAATTTCCTTAGATGTTTTCTTTACTTGATACAGGCCAACAGTTTCACCCTTCTGAAATGGAGTAATATCTTTTCAGATATGTTTTCTGGCACGGTTGTTTAAGAAATGAGCATCAGTTGGGGTTAAATAACCAGTTGCCAGCTGAAGCACACTACTGATATCATCCAGTGTAAGGGCTTTATCAGTTTGATTTGATTAAATCCAGGCAGTAACTTTTTTTTTTATAGCAATATCATTTAAAAAAAAAGACTTACTGATTATTTGAAGTTTGTATTTTGCCCCGTTTCACGTTTGTAGTCTCTTTGCTCTTCCTCCTCCTCCGAGCTGGTTGTGGCAGATGTTTGCTCCTCCCTGATCTTGGTTTTGTTGAGGTCTCTTCCTGTTAAAATAGAGTTCTTCCTTCTCAATGTCGCCCAGATCTTGCTTATAGGGGAGCCATCGTCTGATCATTGGATTCATGGGCTTTTCTCTAGTCCTGTATAAAACATGTTGTGAACTGGTGCTGCATAAATAAAAATGAATTAATTATATCACTTACAAGTGATTCACAGAACAAATGTACCAAACTTGAGATATAATGTTAGAAATAGATGAATGCATTGTAATTTTTTATACTATCTATAATGATAACTGATAAATACTTCAAATGATTTGCTTCCAGTCTTAACTGAGCAGAGAGCATCACTCTGGCTGTTGCTTTGTTTTGCTGCAAAGTTTACATCAGTATTTTAAAGTAACGCCACCTTGGGTATGACTTTTCTACCACAGTAGCTTAAGCCTAAATTCTTTCTGCCATGGAGAAAGTTAAAATACAAACACAAAAGTAAAAGGACACAAACCAATGCCTAAAGCTTTTTAAAACGAGCGTGTGCGGATGCAACGTGTACAAGAAAAGCAGGTACGTGCATAAAACAGTGTCATGGTTTAGTGCTTCAGAATCTTTTTCTCATTTAAGTAAAGTTCTCTTATTGATTGTGAGGAAAAACAATCTCTGGTAGCTGGAGCAGGCAGGTCATAGTTTCTGGTTCAGACTTGGAAGGCCACTATTGACAAATTAGCTTGTTGATGGGTCAGTGAGAGGGGTCACGAGCCTGCTGGAAGAGGTCAAAGTTCAAGTTTGTGCAAACGCAAACTCACTCTGCTGCAACTACTGTCAAGAGCTTTGCAGACTTCATTTCTTTGGTCAGCATAACTGAGAAGTATTAACCTTGCATTTTAACAGTCTGCTAAGATTATATGGGACAAGAAGCTGGATTGCTGGATTGTTCGTGGATGGCTCACATAACATTTCATCTACGTATTTTTAATATGAACTTCAATCAGTCTTACTGATTTTCATGTTTTCTTTTCATGAAACATAATCTGTCTGTGCTTTATTATTTGTGAATAAAATAATAAATCCAAGCTTTGTCTTATTTTGTCAAATTGGCCTACAGCATGTCTATGGGATTGTGCAAAAGAGAACGCTCCTGCGAGGGCAGCCGGTGCGCAGACGTTTTCTGTCGCTCCATTACCTCCCAGCTGATTGAAAGGCTGGATCTGATGTGTTAATCTGTTCTCCCTGGTGAAAGATTCCTGTCTTTAGAGACACTAAACTCACACATACTCTCCATCCTTAGTGCTGACTGAAAAAAACGTAATCAACTGAGATTTCTACAAGTTTCCTCATTCACCTCACAGTCTTCTGAAAGCCTTTGATCAAGAAGTGCTTAGGTTTCACATAAACGGCTGGATACCTTTCAGAGACCATGCTAAGCACACAGCTACTTGGGGGATTTAGGCTACTTTAATGCCTGTTTTCAGAGCTTCGCTGTGGTATTTGAACCAACACGTTAGCTGAGGTGCACGGGGAATTATGAACTGCCACACACGTAGATAGCGCTGAGGACAACGAATGTGTGATTGTCATGAAATATTAGCTAAGCTTAAAGGCTCTTCTTTGTTGGCTGGCAACAAAAAAGCGTGCCTTCAAGTTTTGGGAGATGCCATAACTTCTTATGTCAGCTTTTTTTAAAATGTTGTTGGCTCTTGGTATTAAACAGAATTAATTCAGTTATAGCTAAGCATCACAAATGGGATCAATAAATTCTATTTACCAAATAGCATAATGTTATGTGAAGTCAAGCCCTTTGCATATATTCTACAAACACAACAACAGCATCAGTTGTATTTATTCATAGATATATAGTGCCCATATTAATTCCTTCATATCCTTTTTTAGCTCCTTCATCTGCCTTTATTTTCTTGTGCAGTTTACACTCTCAACCAAATCCTATGACAAATACACTTCATTTCCAATGACTGTGTCCCAATTTCCTGCCTTAGACTGACTGATGAGACATCTTTGTTTGGAAACAAACCTGCGCTCTCTAAAGTCCTGAGTGAAATGAATCATTCAGGAATCTTATCAAATAAACATGTTTGTCAGCAGGCAGTCTTCTTCTTATATATCTGTGTGTGTGTGTGTCTTTTTATTACAGAATTGCTCTTTAATGTTAGAACTGAGACATTGTTGTTCTGTCTCTTTGTCTCTTCTTTGACTAGGTGCCAGCCATTAGCTTGCAAGTTTCTCCAACTTAAATATGTTGCTCTATGATGAGACTCCAAACTGATGCCATCAAACACATTTTACAGCATGAGACCTGCTGCGATAAAGCATATATATATATATATATATTTTTTTCCTTTACATAAGCTGAAAGCTGATCAGTGCTGTTTGTGTCTGTTTGTCAGCAGGATTAGGTGGGCCTTCCTGATTCACTTTTCCCTCTTTTTCTCTTGACACCGGGAATCCCTCCACTTATAGACAAGACAGAGTCAGACTTACTTTGTGGCCAAAAACCACTGGCTCCACATTTTCCAGTGGCCAGTGCACTACTGACAAAAAAGAAACACTCACAGAGAGCACCGCCGCCCCCATGAATCAAAGCGCAGAGCAGCGAAAGGTTAAAAGCTCCTGGGGCCTGCACACACATTTTTCAGGGGGGCGGGTAATAGGATCAGGGCCTCCATAACTCCCCAGAACAGCCAATCCTCCCTCGTTTCTGCCCGTTTAGCCTTCAAAGAGAAAGTTTGTGTGTCTGTGACGGCTGGTCAGGGGGTTAAGAGGAAAGTGCATTTTTTCGGTCACAAACTCAATTTCCTTGGTGAGCTGAAGAGGCCATGCTTTAAAACCCAGAGTATAAAGCCTGTTTAATTTGTCCCACATACAGCATCCTCCTGAACCTCTCCCTTTGGTATGGATAGACCTGATTGCATGAGCTGAGGAACTTGTGACAGCCAGCTCTTTTTGAAGCTTTGACTTATGTCATTATTATAATAACACACTCTGCATTCTTCCATGCTTCTGTGTCATCCTGTCTTTATGTTGTTATCTTAATGTGGGCAAATTGTCAGCAAAGGAAATGAGGCCGAACAAATTAACCCTGTTTCACATTAAGAACTCCAGTATGCTCCCTACACATACCCCCCCTTTTTTAGGGTACATGCCCTAGTCTATGAGGTTGAAGAAGTTAGTTAGACGATCCAAAAATGAACTAAGACACAAAGGATTTGCCAGAAATGGACAAAGCTCCACTGACATCCAGATATATCTGCAGTCATTTGCAATATTCCCACTGTATGAGGCTTTGACAGCGTGGTAATCAGGGCTAAAAGTAACACTAAGGACCTACATGGCCTTTGTATTGCGTACATAGTTCTACAATGTGATCAATTATCATCATGCCTCTGAAGCTACATGCCTGAACTGCTCGTCTCATGACTGGGGCGTACATTTTAGCTGTCATCACTTGAGCGAGGACACTGTCCGTGATAATTAAAGGAGCTCCATTGTCGTGCAGGAAAGCTGCTGTTCCCATGCATGCAGAAATGAGATCAGATGACTATGACAGGGTGACTGTGGAGGGGGAGTAGGTGACGAGGGGGCAGGGTCCCCGAGGGTGACCTCGGCCAGGCTTCGCTCACCAGCTGCTGCCTGAAACAGGACACGCGAGCCCCTCTGCTGCCATCCACCTGGATAACTTACCTGACGCACACAAACACACTCAGTCAGTGTTGCACATGTACCTAGATACAGATGCAAATGCCAACAGTATCCTATTCTGACTCATACTACAGTCTACACATGCACACAGGGCTCTCTGTCTGGGAACATACATTGCTGTAGAAACTCAGTGCAGTCTCAGTTGTGTGGCAGTGCTATGGGGCTTTAGATTAGGCTGTGTTCAAGGTGGTTTTAGGGTTCAACTGTCTTTGTGTGCAAGTTCTCTCAGTGTGATCTGGCCAGTTTTCTATTCACCGTGTTTCATTCTGCTGTTGGTCTAGGGGTGGTTACCTGGGCCATTTTCTAGCTGCACATGGTACTGGCAAGTGTTTCTTTTCACCTGCTTGTGCTGAGCGTCACCAAAAGTCATAAGGCACTAGAGGTCCATGTTACCCACCTACTTGGCAGTGTTTGCATTTTAAATGGGCAGCAGCAGAGTGTAAGCATTGTGCTGCATGTAGCTTCATCTGCTATGTATCTTTTGTAAACTCATTATGTAACTGCATGAAACAGGCTGTATCTTACAATAAATGAACTGGACAAAAGTATAATTACAGCATCTTGACTGAACGCACTGAATGATTCTCCACCTGTAAAACCTTCTGCAGGTGGAGAAGTCGCCATTGTTTAGTGGTACTTGGGTTTTGAAAGTAACGTCACTTCACCAGGGTTTATCTTCAATTGTCTGCTTCTTCTCTGTTGCTAAAGAGGTGTGTAACTCATGATAGTAAATGAATTTCATACCTTTAGCTCGCTTTAATGTGGTTTCATTGGTACACTTATTGCTGGTAGCAAATGTCTGCATTTACACTGGAAACAATGGAGGTGTCTTCTGTGGCAAATGCTTGCTGCCACAACGCGCCCACGGTCAGTTTACTAATAGACAATTTTATCAGGTCTCTTTTGTAAATGAGACATTGAGTCTCAATGGTGCTACATGTATAAATAAAGGTTAAATAAAAAATAAAAATAAACCTCTCTTTTTTTTGAAAGATCAGGCTGTGATAACTAGTTACCCCTAGCCCTTACCTTCTGGCTTGCTGCAACTGTGGCTTCGTCCTTATCACTCAGCTCCTTCTTTGGGATCCTGTTCCACAGTTGCATGGATACTAACTCCACCATCTTGGACCATACTGGTGCATGTTAGTGTTTTGGGTTTTTTTTTCTCTGGAGACCTTCTGCAAA
Source organism: Tylochromis polylepis (assembly GCA_015107715.1). NCBI lineage: Eukaryota > Metazoa > Chordata > Actinopteri > Cichliformes > Cichlidae > Tylochromis > Tylochromis polylepis. Next base: position 27,934 of record VVHJ01063711.1, read on the forward strand.
CTGGAGGGGTACTTGTGTGTTTCTACACTGAGTTCACTGAAGCTGCAGAGCAGTCCAAAACTGTGGAGAAAGAGTCTTTTCACAGAATTAGAGATTCATTGGAGAGGCAGCTGACAATATAGCGCCACTATTTGTCAGAATGTATTTGGCAACTAAGAGTTTTGCAGGCTGAAATTACAAACATTTATAAACCAGCAGCTGCCTATAGATTACAGTGACTTGGCATCCGATTGCCACCCCATTATTCAAATGAAGGGGGGGAATATAGCTATAGAGACAAAAACTGCCTCATAGCATGCAATGAGTGTGTTTATTTCAGCTGTAAAGTAATGCACTTTCTCATGGAAGACTTTGAGGATTGATTTTAAAGTGGCCATTAGAGAAACTTCTGTCTTTGGCACTGTTGTGTTCTCTTCACTTTTAGCTTTTTTTTTTTTTTTGCAGAAGGTAATACCACTGTTAGGCTTTAACCCCATGACTTTGAAATGTGGACACAAGTTGGCTTAACTTCTGAAATTTTATAAGATGCTAATTCTTCTTTGGCCCGTACTTGCAAAATACCTTCGTTGTGTGACCAGGAGAGTCTTTAAATAACGTTATTTATCATCTCATTGAGGTTTCCCAAGTTAAATAAAGGTTATACACCATGTATCAGCATACCACAAAGCATGCTAAGAAAAAAAAGCACCATGTGAAGGAATGTCAACACGGTTTATGACTGTTTTTAAGGGCCAGGCGGCATTATGTGTAGCAATACATCACACTTAAATGCACCTTAAAACAGTCAGTGTTTGGTGAAATATTTGACAGCATGTGTAAATGATCCTCTATGCAACCCCGCTGATTACAATGGCATCCCCAGAAACAGATCCATCACCTGTGCACACCTAAACCTCAATGGCAACACAGTTCTTTAGAAAAGGGTAACAAACTGCCATACCTGTCATATTTGTGAGTCCAAGGGCCTCTGCTTGTAACAGAGCTGGTGCGTACTTCATGCACTGACCCCTTTGGCACTCCCATTTGTCAGAACAAAACAGACCTTAAAATAAAAGGTTGAACAAACGGGTGGAGAAATGAGTAGGTTCAGTGACAGAATGGGGAGTGGTCCAGCAAAAACGCACAAAGTTTTATATGCCACAGGTTGCATGCTATCGCTAATCTAACACCAAAAAAAGTCAGTGGACTAAACTTAATTTAGTTGTTCAAGGAGACAAATGAGCCTCTTTCATGGTACTGGAGGACCAACTGTTCACATTTCCCATCGCCTGTTCTTTATCTTGACATCAAACCTAAGTACACCATGACCTTCTCCACCAAAATATATAGTCTGAAAGGTAATATTGAATCTGTCTGTAACACCTCATAAGGGTCTCCTGTAGGATAGTTCATCATGTTGGCACTCTCCAGTAACACTTTGTCTCCACAGCTATAGCCTTGGGTGATAAATAATTACTTAGTGGAACCTTGACTTTTCTTATGTAGTGTTTGCATGCTGTCCCTTCACTCAGCACTGTGGCACTCTGACAACTTCAATTATTAACAAGCTGCCTTTGCTTTGGTGTGTACTCTTGGTGTGTTTCGATTTTCCTCTGTGTTCATTCGAAAGAAAAAAAAAGACAGAAAAGAAAAACTTTAGACTCCAAAGGTAAGCACTGGCTGACAGATTGTTAGTTTGTTGTGTGTATGAAGTAGACAAGGGGACAGTTTTTGTGAGCTTTTTTTTTTTTAATTTTTTGAACGAGAACAATAAGGTGCTCAAAGAGCCTCAGAGGACGTGTCTTTCAGCACTAATACAGCCCTGTATGTGTGTTTGTGTAAGGGCCTCCGAGTGTGATGGGCCAGTGTCTGTAATGAGTGGGAGGTAAACAGGGCCGAGTTCTCATTTATTCATAAGGCAAACAGACGATGTGCACTGAATGGGAATAAGTTTGTGATGATTTATTTAGAGCTATTTGTTTCAGGCCACACAGGCTAATTTCCTTCTAAAACAACTAGTGGTCTTTATCCAACTCTGCCCCCTCTGTCTCTGGGTATGTTCTTCCTTTATACTATCTCAAAAGAACAAACAGAGCAATTTGTACTTTTGTCCAATTGCTTTTAGAGTTTAACATAAGCATAAACAGGAATAACTTGTGTAAAAAGGGTCAAAAAGTCAAGAAAGAGGTCTGCAAAGAAAATATAAATGACGAGGAAAAATGTTTGTTGAGAACAATCCATAAGTTGTATAAAGGATGGACAGCCACTGTAATACTCACTTCATCCTAATGGTTCATAGCAAGTGAGCTTCAAGGAGCAGATTATAGGAGCATTATTAAACTTTGCACAGATCCAACCTGGCAGTTTCCCCTGCTTCCAGTATTTATAATAAGAAGAAAGCAGTGTGTCACCGCTTCCAAGAACCAACCCAGTTAAGCTATAAAATGCATAAAAATCATGAACCCCTCATGTTCTCCAAGAGCTTTTACTAAAGCGGTGTGTGCATGAAAAACAGAATGAGTGAGTAGTTGAGACGCTGATAAAATCTTATAAGTACACAGGCCTAAATTGAGTACATGGGTACATTTACTGCGTGGAACATGAAGGTATCTGTTGGCTACATCACAAGTCCCAAAAAATATCGCCAGAGGTTGTCAGATTCCACCCTCTTTGTTCCCTTATTAATTTAGGAGTAACCCACCGAGTCTATTTGGCTTTCAGAAACTGCTTCCACATTTACATTTGCAAAAAAAAAAATCAAAAAGATTATCCCAAAACTACAGAAATCTGACCCTAATGTAGCATTCATGCAAATGCACTTCATGCTTCTATAAGAAAAAGGTTCCAGTGCAGTGGCACAGCTGACAGAAGTTCTCCACCCCGACAACATTTTGGCTTTACCCCTAAGACAATCTGGTCATCTTGTTTAGAGTTCTGTCACCCTGCTTTTCTTTCAAAGGATGGAAAATTTGAGCTTAACATGAACACATCTTTAATCACATGTCAAGATCAATTATCACCCTTTGAAAAGCAGCAACCCTTTTGAAGGAGGTTCTCTTAAGGAGGGATGCGTGAAAACTCTGAAGTCAAAACACACATGTCTGGAAAGAGTCCTGCTCCCAGACAATCTTAATTGCTAATTTTGTGTGTTGTCTGCTGTACTGTGGGCACAGAAGTGACAGTTCAAAGAGCAGTGCCTTGCTTTATTACTAGCATGCAAACCATTGGTAAAATGCCTTTTCATCACGAGCAAACAATTGGTCATTTTCAAGAGAATGTCTTTAAACATAAAGCCAGCAATTTTGCTGCAGCATAGCTAAACATTTCTTTCTGTATGTCTTTTGCAGGCCACAGTCTCTCTGTTCTGTCACAATGAAAAACTTCAGTGAGGTTCAAAATAAAATAAAGAAATGACAGCTTGAAGAACATGAAAAAGAAGGTCTTAAAGCACTTTCATCTCCTGAGAAAATATTGATGGTTATTATTCATCATAACTATAAATCACAAGATCATTTGCACTCCTGGAAAATCAGTATAAAACACAGGTATCCTGGTTCAATCTGAGAGCAATAGACCATGTGAGAAAGTCCTTTTTTTGAAATTTGAATATCTTTTTCAGTCTATGATAGATGAAGCAAACTTGAAACTGAAAAGACAACTCCATTGCCCCCCGGCTGTTTTGATTAAGACTGTGTGTGGAGCGTGCCTGGTGGATATATTTGCCCAGACTAGGCCAGGGATTAAGGGCTTCTCTTCTGGGAACCAAAGAAAACAGATCTGATCCCCTCCATGTCTCACCGCAGGGCAGAAGTGGGCGGCGACTGTGCTCATGTGTGGAAATCAGTGGGTCAGTGTGTATGTATGCGTGAGTGATTTCATACGTTTACGACACAGAGTGAAGCCACATCTGCATATATGTGCATGTGATTGACGGGAAGTTGTAGAAACGATTCTGGGTGTGTGCAAATTCTCCCACTGCTGCCTTCCTCTTCAAAGTAATCGCTCTGATCCCTTTACTTCAACATTTTACATGGCCTATATGATGCTCAGGGCGCTTAACATGCGAGCACACAAACACAATCAGTCCAACCATCTTTAGCTGTGCTTCTGTACCGTCTGTGTGTGCAAAAACAGGCTCGGATTTGCGTGTGTGGACAGAGGGATCTGGATGAAAGAAGGTTTAGGTAGCTTACTTTAAGTCGAGTGGGCTGCGAGCTAATTGTGTGCAGGTGACTCCACACAGGTGCTCCTGCGTGTGTTTGTGAGGCACGTGATGCTATTATGATGGAATGAGTATAATAACCATAAAGTATGAAATATAAGAAGAAAGAAAAAGACGATCAAAGAGATTTGCAATGTTACCAGAAATGCCTGTCTTTCTGCAGCAGCCTGCCACACCCTAAAAAAAAAACAAAAAAAAGAAAAAAATCTCACCACATGCGGTCAGCTGTTTTTCAAAAGACAGACTTAAAGTTCCCTCCAGAATCGTGCCATTGATATTGAGCTGAATACACTCTGGCAGGGGTGGTCTGTATGTTGTCCCATAGCAGATGTCGGCGTCTTTCATACTAAGCTGCCCTTCGGAGAATTGAGCGGATGGCTGAAAACTGTCTCTGTTTATTACTGTGAGGAACCGTCACTGGGGAGGACCTGCTGACCCACTCAGGAAGGAATAACAAGCAAATTGAACAAGTCAACAAATGGACATCAGCCTCCGCTTCCCCCCTGCTCCCGTGACACTGCGCAGGTCGTTGAAGTCACAACATCATTTTCAGCACACTGACAATCTGCTTCAGAAATTTTCAGAGACTTTCAACAGGTTTCCGCCTCTCATCACGGTTCATAAATGCTTGAGAGTGCAGTTTCTCCAAATCAATCAGCAGACGGCGGGAGGAAAAGGCCAAGAGCAAAGAAAAACATGCAGGTGCAGTAGAAGAGGAAAGAAAAGACAGAAGTGTGGAAGAAAAAGGGAGACTGTCCCTTCAGGCACATGCTCTGACTGATACACTGTTTATACATTCAGTCTACAGTTACTCTGTAGCTAGACAGAAGCATGTTGGCCATTTCAAGCCTTCAGTTTTACCTTAAAACCATCACAACAAGAAGTAGAAACCAGTCCCTGTTGCTGTCAGAGGGTTATTTGTCAGGCTGAAAATAGGCTTGACATATGTTTCCCAGAAGTTAGCACTTGAGTGAATTCAATTCTTTATTCTTTAGAAGCTTTTCAGTCACCTCTGTCTTTTTTCAAAAAGAGGTGTTAGCCATGTGACAGATTGGTGACTTGACCAGGGTATACCCTGCCTCTCTGCCTGGATAGATGGATGTTTTATGGATGTTTGTTATGACTTTAGTAAAGCTGTGCAGTCAGTGTACAGATAGAACACTTTTTGAGGTTCATTTGCACAAAATAATCACACACAATAAGGTGATGGAGATGTATCTGGAACGGATGAAGTGAATTTTTATTGGATGGTCCAATTTGAAATATGACATTGTTTCAATAGAAACAGTAGTGAACTTAGGTTTTTGCTTGTTTTTGGTTTTTTTTGTTTCCCTTTTCTTTACAGAAATGGGTAAAAACTGAAGAAAACCTCAAGTTTAAGAAAAAGAATAAAAAAATCGATAAACATGAAACATAAACTATGAACCTCCAACTTTAAAATGAGAACCTAAAATTAAAGATGACAACTAAGAAAACAACTCCGCACTGGGCTGCAACACATTACTTTCCCCACTGGCAGTACAGTTGCTGATTCCTCTTCACCACTTTCACAATAGGAAAGAACAATTACTTACACAATTATTAACTTATAGTGTTCCTTAACCTGTCGCTCATTAGACACATTTTAACAAGTTAACACTAGAAAAGCATTAATTAAAACTTTAAACATGATGTTCAGAATCAACATATTCTCCAGCGTGTACCACACATCTCCTTCTGCTTTACCACGCGTGGCACTTTCCCCGAGTTAAAAGCAGTCCAAATGGTTGGGTACTGGTTTGGCAGTTCTTGGGTTTAAACCAGGGGAAGGCCTGTCACAGAAGCATTTTAATACTCAGCAATCAGTTTATTGTCACTCTGTTATTTGTGCACTGATGCCACAGTCATGAGATCTTAGAGAAAGTCTGAAATCCTTTAATCTGTACTAGCTGTCAAACAATGCATGCCAGCAATATGGAAAAGAACAAGAGTCGACAAGCACTGTGTGCTTCTGTAATTTTGAGGTTATGAGGGCACTGTACTTGTTTCAGACTACACTGCTATATAACTAAAGCTCACCTGTTTTGCAGAACATAGAGACAAGGGTTAAAGCAATGTTTCGCACAACATGCTTCTTTGAAACAGTAGGCACTGTAGACTGAAAAACCTTTGCTTTTATTTGTTGGGTGTGTCACAAGTTTAACCGGCCATCAGTGATGTGTGTATGAACCCAGATGCATAAAAAGTTGGCACGCACAATGAATAAGCTGCAGGAGGTGCAAGCTTGGGTTACAATAGCGTGTTCAATGCATTCTTGTCAGATTTTGAACACGGCCCACAATGTCCACATCAGCCTTTTCTTCTTCTTGTATCCTAATGAAAGCAGACTTGATCCAAGTAATGACGTCTTTCTCTGTTCTGGCCAACCTTAATGTTTCTGTGCAAGTACCAGGGTCGAGAACCTTACCTGCGACGTTTTTGACATGCAGAACAGACGAACAAAGTTTGACGTGGATTAACAAAATTGCAACACATTTACCCTTATATATGTCATATGCAAATAAATGCAGTTTCCAACCCAAGGAGCCCCCCCAAAATTACTTCAACTTCCTGGACTTTATTTTACAAAAAGCTTTTTCTTGAGTCTTCAAGATGCTGCCAACACACTAGAATATAAAAGAGGAAGAACTCAAGAAGGAGCTGCTTAAAATGCATACTTACTGTTCGTGTACTTCTTGAATAAATACATGTCAAAAATAACAATTTTCTATCTTTTCATATTACTTTTGCTAGAAAAATGTAAAAAAAATTGTAAAGCAGTTATGTTTAATACATGGCATTGCTTTTTAAAAATTCTTTTTTTATCAAAAGCCCCTGGACACTATGTGATTTCACCAATCCACTTGAAGAAGCACAGCACACAATTTCTGTTTTACAGCCATGGACTTGCAAACTGAAAGAAAAAAAAAGGTTTCCGGACAGTGCAGTATTTATTTGCTCTGTTTGTCTGCAAACTAAATGCATTTTCCAACCCAAAGACCCCACTGGTACTACTTCAGCTTCCTGGGCTTTATTCCAAAAAAAAAAAAAAAAAAGCTTGTACCTAAGTTTTCAAGATGCTCCCGACACAGAAAAAGCTTTCAGACTTGAACCATCTTGTAAAATCCCCAATGAGTCCTTTTGACACTCTGCCCTGGCAGAGATAAGCAGAGACAATATGGGAAGGTGTAACAGAAGAGATGGGAGAGCAGGAACCAGTGGGTGTTATCATTCCGTATGAGGCTGAACTTCAGTGTCTCATCTCTATGAGTGCGGATATGGCATGCTATTGCACCTTATGCCTGGATTTTTGCAATGAAGTCACAGCCATGAAAAATGCCCCCCAAAATAAAAATTATAGAGGCTCGGGTACACAAAATATTTACATATAACATCTTTTATTCAACGAGTGCCTGAAAAAAAAACTCAACACTTTAAGAAAGAAACAGTCGCAACAATAAAGTTAGATTGGTTACATAATCTCCCCAAAGTCTATATAAGGTTCTTCTCTGATGCTCTCGCACAGCCACGCACACACACATACACACAGAAAGGCACACACACACAAACACAGAAAATAACATTGTTGATTGTGTTATCTTTTGAGGCACATCTGCTTTCAGAAAGTAGCTCACAATACAAGTGGACAAAGAAGGAACACAACTCAGTCACTGTTCTCATGCTCCCTGGGTTTAGCATAGTGTCCACATACACACACACACACACACATGCACACGTTGCCTCAAGGCAAGGAAGGCCAGTGACATTAAGTGTATTCAATACACAAGGAGGCATGTTGAGGAAATCCGAGTCACAGTTTGGGAAGGCCTTTTTCCTCCACTGGAGTCAATGTTGCTTGAATAACAGTGAGTGCTATCTTTGCTTGCAGCTTCATGAACTGAAGGTGGGTAAACGACCCTTGAAATAACAAACTCACAACTCTGGAACCAAAAGTGTTCCCGCACTACATTCATCCATGTATAGTAAATACATAATGAAATGAACGACCTGAAATTAAAACGAGGATAACACGTTTTTAGCGCACAGTATAAAACAAACAAAACTCTAAAAGCATGGAAAACATAATAATAAATGAGGAAACACTCACCGAGGAATTCCTCAAAACGCATACTTGCTTCTCGTGTACCTCTCGAATAAATACATTTCAAAAAATAACTATGTTTTATCTTTTCATATTACTTTTGCTAGAAAAAAAAAGGTGAACATTTTAAAGCAGTTATGTTTAATATATGGCATTAGTTTTTATCAGAAGCCCCTGGACACTATGTGATTTCATCCATCTTCTCGAGGAAGCACAGCACACAATAATTTCCGTTTCACAGCCGAGGACTTGCAACATGGAAGGAAAATAAGTTTCCGCAGATAATGCAGGCAGATATGATGCAAATACTTCAACAACTCACTCTTTTTTTTTCTTTCCTTTTTTTTTGAAGAAAACATCTCCATGAGCGTGGATTACAGCGAACTCTGAGGATGGAAAACGTAGCAGAGAAATATTGCATATCAAAACTGCCACTGAGGTGAGATAGGGCGTCTTGCTCTTATTTTTTTTTTTATTTTTTTTAACAGGCCCACATTGCTGTTAGTGCATTAATGCTGAGGATGGAGTGGTAGGAACACTGTTTGGGGAAAAAAAATACAAGACTTTGAGAACAAATTTGGGGTAAGCAAACGAGTAAATAAAAGAAGTGATTCTTTGAAAAAGTCTAAATATTCTTCAAAACTATTAGGAAAAAATGTATCTTGGCAAAAAAAAAAAAAATTAAATTAAAGAAAAAAAATAAAAAAAAAAAAAA
>VVHJ01063715.1:7301-23082 GCA_015107715.1 Tylochromis polylepis
AAAAATAAGGGAATAAAAAAAAAAAAAAAAAAAAAAAATCCCCACTGGTCTGCTGCTGGACAGAAACCAGGGTTAAATAGTCTATTTTGTCTTGTCCAAGTCTGTCCAGTTGTCTCAGTGCGAGGGAAGACTCCGGTTCCCATGATTCCATGGGGTTAATTCACGTCACACCAGAAGGCAGGAGGCAGTCTAAACTCTTCGGGATGGAGCCTGTGCAGGTGGAATAGTCCCATTACTGGAAAGAGGAATGCGTGATATGAGATCCAGGTGGGAAAGCAAGCAGCCTGGTTTGTCACCGACGAGCTCCACCCTTCAGCAACACAGTCACATTTCTAAAATTGTCCATCTGCGATCGGAGAACAACCTTCATTCTTGAGTCGTGCCTTTCGTAGTGGTCAGTTGAGTCTTTAGTTTGGAACTAGCCATGTGGCCCAGTGTGGGCATTTCAGTCCAGTGACCACAGTCGAGTGTGTGGTCAACGTCTCATGGTCAGTCCAGTGTTTAGGTTCATTATTCTCAATGTGGGTGGGTGGGTGGGTGGGTGGAGGGGGGGTATATTAAAAAAAGAAAAAGAAATCATGCCCATGTTCATCTGTCTCGAGACTCATTAATGCTTCAATCAGACAAGCAGTGCTGTCCAAATACTCCCACTGACTCACGAGATAGCAATAGCCAATCCTACAGGAACACAAAGAGGTTCTTTTATTTGGGATAAACTGAGGAGGAATTCAAAAAAAAAAGAAAAAGAATAAAAAATAGTAATAATGTGGGGATGGGGTTATAGGAAAAGTTTATAGCTGGAAATGTTGGGGCCTGACTAGGCAGGAGGGGTCCAGGTGCTGAGGGAAAAAAATAAATTCAGCAAAAGACAGAATGAGTGAAACCTTAAACTGGCTGACAAGACTGCAGAATTCACCCATGCTGGATGTGTGAACAGAGTATGCCCCTTTAATGGTATGTTTTTAATAATCATGACGATGATTAAACCTCTCAGACAATGAGAAGGGGAACGGGAGGGGGAGGCCGAGGCATGTCACCCTGGATCATAGCTGTGGGGATAGAGTGAGACGAGAGCAAAGGTGAGGATGAAGGTGGAGCTCTGGGAAAAGGGAGGAATTAGCATTATAGCTGGAAGCCCTCCATCGGGGCCTCGCACTGCTGGAAGAGGAACTGCTGCTGCTGCAGGTCCACGGCCGGAGCCAAAGATGGATCCTCATCTTCAGTGTTGAAGTAGCGCTCAATCAGGTCAAAGGCTTTCTGGTAGATTTCCTGGTTCTCGTGGCTCTGCAGGAACTCCAGTTTGTCCAGACCTGTGAAGATTAAAGGTGGAGAGTAATGCTAAAATAGAGGGGGCACACTCCAGAAAATAAAAGATTAACCGATGACCAGGGTTACTGACTAATACCGTTACTTTCCTTTTCCCTTCTTCCTGATTTAATGACTTACCATAGGCTTCCTCAATGAGTGCACAGTAGGGGTTGATGCCACCTCCCCTCTTGGCCTCCAATTCTCCCAGTCGCAGGATGTTCTCTAGGCCATTTAGAGCCACCTGAACTATTTTGGAGTCCATGAGTGTGAGCAGGTCACACAGAGGTTTTATACACCCAAGTTCCACTAAGTGCCTGCAGGTGGCAGCCCAAACACAGAGTAGACATTAATTGTCATTGAATACAAATAACCTCCTTAAAGAGACAACATATTAATCACACGGTGCACTAAAAAAAAAAAAAAAAAAAAAAAAAAAAAAAAAGAAAAAAAAAAGAAAACCCTCTGCTGAACCAAATGATGTGACGCCATTTCAAGGTCAGATCCCTCCCAGTGTGTCGGCTGGCAAAGCACAGCACGAGGGAGGCAACCTCAAGCGAGCATCACATCACAAAGGAACAAAAAAATTCAAAGACTTCCATAAAGTTAAAAAGCAAGCAATGGAATGTATCCACCACCCCCCAAAAAAGAAAAAAAAAAAAAAGAAAAACTATCTGAATGGAATATAATCCCTTCTTTTCATGCCCCTACACAGACGAATGACTCCAGGCTCTGTATCGTCCTCGGGAAGTTAGTCTCTGTGCAGCTCTGAGATTCATATATTGATGAGAGAATTTCAAAGTGTCAGGGGTTTTAGCAGAAATATGTGGGGCGGGGGGGAAAAAAAGCATAAAGGATATGCCAAGTCATTTTCAATCCAGCGTCCGGGAGAGAGAGAAATGTCTCCTGTGTACATTTTTAAAGTTGGATCATTTCAAAAGGTCATCTAGTGGTAATAACGATGAGACCATGACAAGAATGTGAGGCGAACACAATAGAAGGAAGAGGAGTTGATGAGGCGAGAGTTTGATTTAGGGAAATGTTTTTGGTCTGACAATGTGGCGGAAAAAGAAACCAGCAGGCCTGTAGAGAGAAAAAATAAAAAAAAAAAAAAAAAAGAAAGAGGGAGGGAAACAGATGGAGTGAAGGAGGGTGGAATCACCTCCACAGAGGAGAACCAAGTGAAGAATTCAATTGCATGCTGCTGGCCACTATAATTGCAAAGGCGCCCTGACTGAGAAAGCGATACATTGTTCCTCAGCTCAGAAATATTATCCTCCGCCAGAGGAATCCTTATGAGTGAAGGAAAAAAAAAAATCAATTGATATTAAAGGTGAGCCGTGGTGTGAGCTACAGGAGCCTCGACTTGTCATAGCAGCCCTGTTTGATATCATGCCTGAAGAGCCAGCAAGGCTGGGGAAGATAAGTGGCCTGATTACCACTGCCTGTACGTGTGCAGGGGAGCATAATGAAATGAGTGCCACATTGAATAAAGAAATATACATGCAGCCACATATGAAAATCAAATTCCTGTTGGTGACAGGTTGTCTCAGAGTTAAGCGTGCAGTGTTTTTCCTTCTCTGTTTCGTGTGAATGTAATTCTAAATAATGCCTTAACCTTCCGTCCCCCTTTGCAAGTCATTTAAAAGAAAAGAAAAAAAAAAACTAAATGGGAACACAAACTAGCAAATCCTGCCAGCATGTGTTATTCTAAATGAGTTCTAATGCACACACGCAGGCCGACAATGACCCTGGAAACGCAAATATGTTCCCAGTCGCTGTGCCAGGCTCCACTCAGATGTCCACACAAAAGACAGACAACAGCGTACACGCATAATTACAAACTTTGGAAACAGATGGGCACTATGGTTTCTAATGTGTGCCGTTTTTAGTTGCTCACACACACGCACACACACACACACACACACACAAGCTCTAAAACGCTTGACAAACTGAATACACTGCTGCGCCTGTCATCAGATGAGCAGAGCATAAATGCAAACAAGATAAATATAAACTAGATCCAATCATTTAGACATATACGAGAGCCAATGTGAAGTCAGAGGAATCCGCAATCATTAAAAATCTTAAAGCATGCACAGCTGTTCTTACACATGCCAGCCCTGTTTCTACAGCAAAGGTAAAGTGCCAAGGTCACTACAGGAGTTGCAGTCTGTGGTCTGTGTACCTTCAACTGCTTATACAGAATGCCGCTGTCACAGATGACATATAGACCGTAAACATCCAGTCAGTTTCCGAATATCATGTTATACTGGTACAACGTCTGTAGGTGTTCATACAGAATTAATGCTGCTTTTTCAAAAATTATGATACCAGTGTCCTCTAGGGAATTGCTTTTGAAGTAAACCCGAAGGTTAGGATAAAAGACAGTCTGATGATTTACTGAATATATTTCTACACGGTAAAAGAAAAATGTGATGGTGATTTTAAGTAAAGTGAGCTTATAAAGTTTAAACGCCTTCAGCAGGCATGTTACTAATAAAGTGTTTGAAACCAAGAAATGTCACCTAAAGGATACTGAATACACTTTTAAGAGTTTATCTGGTAGTGGCAACAGATGCATTGTGGCTCTGTTTCAATTGCTCGCCTATCTTTATCTGTATTTATTAAATAGTGTACCTACTCTCCTACTATAATCTTGTTTCCCTTTCATTTTCTCTCCCCACTTCCTAGGAAAATACCAATGTCAGGACCACAGCAGTCTCCGAGTTCTAGTTTCTGCTGCTGGGGAGCAGCTAGGGAGCTACCCTGGGTGATCGGTCTCTCCTCCGCCCACATGAGAGGGAAGGCTGTCATCAGTGGGAATTTCCGTCCAAAAGATTACTATGTTTAATCAGTAATTTGTCTGCTTTCCCAACATATAATTACAGACCTCGTGCTGTTCTCTGGTGGCTGAGTCTCGCATGTATCAGTTATGTTAGTTCCGTTTGGTCGTTTCAGACTGACAGACAAGCCAAAAGATAGGGGAGGCTTGGCGGTAGTATTTTTGTTTGCTCAGATAATTTCCTAAGCACGTTTTCTGTCTCCTGCCTGTACTTTGTTCCTCTCTCCAGACGTACGTGTGTTAGCCAAAATGCACTTGCCAAGCAGAGATAGCAAACTTTAGGGGGAAAAAAAGCCGCTACTGAGACACTTTTCTCACTCACACCTTGCATTTTAGCCCACTGCTACTATACATAGAATGAATCCATGTTGTAGCCGGCAGCCACAGTGGAACGATAACAAAACCTGGTCAATGGATAACTCAGAAGGAACCTTTTAAATTTTCTTTTTCTTATAACTATTCTTACAATGGTGGATGTTCAGATTAAAGACAGCAAAAAAGTATTTTAAAAGGTAAAATGGGGTAAATGTATATGTAAGCGATTCCTATCAGCCAGAGGTTCAGGCTTCAGATTACTCTAAAACCTCCTTTCAGACACTTTTTTTCTACTCCCGGATCACAGCACAGAAGTACCACCCACCTGCTGTTCAACCCTTCTGTTTACGAAAGGCAGCGGATCAGATGTGTCAAATTAGGCTACTGGTTCTCAAACTGTGGGGCATCAGTCCACTGTAGGTGGGCAGTCTTTCACAAACTGCATGATTGGAGAGGAAGTACCAGGGACCAGTTCCTGGACTACCTGATGCTGCCGCTTTTGCCATAGTTTTCTTCAGGTGTAAAGTTTTCCAGTTTACCGAGTGACCTTAAGTTTTTGCAAAACCGAGTGCATTGCATCAGAACACGTTTCAAGAAAGCAACCAACAAAACACGTTCTCACCAGACAGCGAGTCGCTGGTGCATACAAATGTTTCATGCACAAATCAGTGCCTGAATTTGCTCATGCGTTTTACTAATTTTAGCACAAGCCTTTAAAATCACTACTAGTACTACAAATTTCATGGCACTAGTCTACTGATGCTGGAAAATCTGGATTTGTTTTTTTACTTGTAGTGAGTTTCTTATCTTGGAATGATAGACCAGTTGCACCAGATCATCACGCTGTTTTCTTGTTTTTCCTTATCGTCAGTCTGGTGGAAACATTTACCTTTTCTGGCTTTCTCTTTGGAGGCAACTGTTTCAGTTTCTTCAGACTTGGATTTTGTCCTGGTTTCTCACTTGTAAAATCTTCACTATTTTATTTGCTTCACCTGGTTGTTAACATGTTTCTTTATACTGAGGTAGCATGCAAATAGTGTAGAAGCTATACATTTTGTATGCCAGTCTATTGGGTCAGAACGATTCTAACCAAATAGGCCAGTGTGCATGTTTCATAAATCTGATGGTAAATTTTTCATATGACATTTAAAGAAAAATGCCACAAGACTACTATTTTAAATGAGAAAAGAAGTGTAAATTGTTTAATCTAAAAAAAAAAAAAAAAGTGGCCATCTTTTGTTTGCTGTCAGAATTCTTTGGGTTAAAGCAGAACTTGCACAACACAATACTGAGTACTGTGAAAAGTGCGTCTATTGTAAAGCCTGGGCTTGTACACTGTCAAGAATAACTATGAACAAACAGAGAACAGATGCCAAGGTGCTTCTGAGTATGCGTCGCTGCAAACACAAATCCCACACTCACCTAACACTCTGAATGTAGCAGCAGGAAGTGTTGATATACCTTAATATACAAGGGATGCGACAGTCTTTTGTTAAATTGAGGGCTTGGATGAACTGAGGACCACAGGTTCAAATATTTGATCTCTAGTTGGATCTTTTTCTTCTACCCTACCCGAGGTTGTTTAGCCTCCCAGTCTGCCTTTTCTTTGGTGCTATTAGCAACCTATAACACGAAGACACTGTACAACAGAGCTGGCCAATAACACTGACAGTGAGACAAAGAAACGACAGGCCAAACCAATCAGACATTGCTAATGGGGCCCCTGGCACAGAGAACAGCTTGTAACCCAGAAGAAGAAGTAGAGATGTGTCAAAGGAAGACAGATACACAGAGACACACACTTTGTGAGAATACAATAAAAGCGGTGCACATATTGGCATGAGCGTGAGCAGAGGATGCATCTGAGTACGGGTGATGTGTCAAGTGTTAATGCATGCAAAGTGCATGAGTGTGTGTGTGAGTGATGTCCATTTCCCTGCAGGTTAAGGTCAGTAGCCATCCCTCCAGGGCTTTTACTGTCACAGACCACTGAGCACGACATTTCCTGCCCACCACCAGGCCATTTGGCAAACAGCAGGGTTTAGCACACTCTCAATCTGTGTGGCTTTGTGTGCGTGAACGTGGATTTCAGGGTGTGAGTGAGGGAAAAGATACAGAAGAAAATGTCTGCATGTTGGTGTGAAAAATGTGCGATTCTGTTTGTGTGTCATAGCATGAAGTGAAGGATACACATGTAAGTTAAAAAATACTGTGTGTGTGTGTGTGTTTTTGTGTGTGTGTGTGTGCGTGCGCACTCTTGGGTCAGGATTCTGACACTCGTCTGTTTCATGTTGTTTAAGGTGTTACTTTGCTCCTCTGAAAGGGGCAATCTGTAGATTATTGAACAGTGTCCTACTACCGGCCTTTAATCTGTGTTCCACTGAATCGAGAGGCACATACCCATTTTAATTATCTCATCTGGTGTCTGTGTGTTATAATCTTGCAGCACAGCTACTGAAAGGAGTATTACAGCTCCACGAGTTGATGACACTGCCACATATTGTAGCCTTTCTGTCTCAGTAAATGGACAAATACACATCATGCTTTCAATAAAATGTATGCTTGAAGGCATTTAAACACAACAGCCACCTGATGCAAACTGACTGACATAGATAAGGCCATTTTCCTCCTCTCCACCCTGTGCTGTGCTCAAATGGAAAATACACAGATTCATGAAGAAGTAATGAGAATGATACTTCAGTTATTCTTTTTGTATTAAATCTATTATAGTAAAAACAGCTGCTCTGAAATAATTCAGCCTGTAGCCAATACCAATCATTTGCTCAAAAGAAAATTGTGTGCTTCATCTGGAATAAAGAGAACTGCATAGTGAATATGCAATGACAAATAGAGCCACTTATTTTGTAAACTAGAGGCCCTTGGATTGACATGATCACTACAAAAGAGAATGTTTGCTCTGGTAGCTCATCATCCAGAATGCTAATAAAAAAAGTAAATGGAAGGAATTCTGTTTTACCTCATTAGCATGCAAATGTATGCAACAAGGCACACAAAAATAATCAGTATTTAATCATCAACTCCATATGGTACATTGGTTATTTATGCCTCAACTATATATTGTTCTTGAGACATTATAAAGAATTACTTTTCCCAATAACTTTATTATCCAATAGGACTTTCCATAACAATATTTTTTTTCTTTGCACTCAACATATCTGGAGCTGCTTTGAACTTGTTAGCCTTTAAGTATTAAGGAGTTAGCAATTTCTTGAAAATATGGGTTTTCTTATTACTATGCAAATCAATGCAGAATGGCATTAAAAAATGTAATGAATCATCTACTCCATATGGCTCTCCTGTTGCGTTAGTATGACTTTTTTTTTTTGTTCATGTTCAGAATGACTTCATAATGTCCCACAAACCATATACCAAAGTGAGGGGGGCTTCATCTATTATTCCACTACTTTTATTTTTCATTATCTGCGCAAAATCTATTCATAGAAATGCTACATGCACACTGTGTAGAAAGAAAAATGAATTTAAAAAGAGCAGGATTAAATATATTATCTTAATATTTAAATGGCACTCATTTATTTCTTTGTGTTTACGATGGTTATAGATTCAGATTCCGGTATGGACAAGAAGAACAATAAGATCAACTCGTTCTCTGTATTCTGTATGTTTCTCCCTCAAACATACACGTTTACAGAGTATGTGAGAGGTGTACCCCTCTCTGTCCTGCATATACATTTAATGTAGGATCTAAGAGCAGAGAAAGAGAAATAGTGCGTCTATAACATCTGAACATCATCAATGAAAACAATATCTGACTAAGGTGATGCTAACAAGTAACAAATGTGGTTGCTTGTGCATCTTTTATTCATTTAAGAGTTGATTATCCCACTCCATCTCACTTTTGGATCCCATGTTTAACGCATGCATTAATGTCCAATAATTTCTGTTCCAATAGCTTTTGTAAATTGGGACAAATTCTTATTAGCTTTATAAGATTCATACCAACCCCCCCCCCAAACAACACATTTCCAAAGGTTTTCATTTTTATATAAATAATTTTTTGCAGCCTTGGAAAGATTTCAGTTCGCTGGTATTATAAACAAACCTGCCTAAAATGTTATATCACAGAGGTTAGCGTGAGTTTTTGAGCCTCCACCAGAGGCAGCATATATTGAGCTGAAAGCTGCTACACATTGCATCAAGCTACACTGTGGTTGTTAATTCTCAGCGGGACTGACGGTACAAAGAGAGCAACTTAAGTCTGTCTTGGTGTTGTGTTAATGAAGCTTTATGTTTGGACCCTGGAAGTTATTGATTTACATTTCCCAGATTTTCCAATTAGATTTAACAAGCTGGTTTTCAGCCAACTTCATGCTTGATAGAATGAAATAAGGTAATCGTTCTGTTGCTTTTTACCTCCATACCGCTTTCAGACTCACCCCCCCTCGCCTCTCTCTGACCCCTCTAACCTTACTCATTCTCTACTTTTCTACCTCCTTTCGTTCTGCCTCTAAGGAGGCATGTTTGTTGCTGTACTATCCAACTGGGGGCCCCTCTTGACCCACGCCTTATCTCTGATTGATGACTGACAGCTTCCACAGTGTGGACCACAAATGCAATTTTTCCATTAACCTCATTCTCACATAGGACCAAGTGTGTGTGTGTGTGTTTGTTTGTGTGTGTCAAAAAGAGAATGGCATCTATATGCAAAAGAGAAGCCTAACAAAAGCCAAAGGATCCTTGAGTTTTATAATAGAGCTGCTATTTTTGATAAGCACACGCAAAAAGAGCATGTGGCTAAGAAATGTATGTAATTTGCGTGAACAGTTGAGCACACTGCAAATTGAACAAAATTCAAAGCGACAGATGAAGCAAGTGATACAGACAGAGTAAGAATAAAACAGACTAAGAGAATGTCACAGTGGTAAGGACGCCTGAGTAGCTGAGCACATTAGGGACACAACATTAATAGCAAGTGTGTGACATAAGCAACATAAGCAGCTAATTCACTTTCACAGCCATTCATGACTTCTTGGATCCCCAAATTGCTATGCCTGCTGCGTATTACTGCACGTTTGTCAGAGGGATGTCACCCCATGCTCCCCAGGGTGTGCTTGATCTGACTCACCCCCACAGCCCTGGGAGCGCCTTTTCTCTCATGCAAAAAATCGGCACACAGTCAACCAATGAACTTTTGTAAGCTGCTACATATCAAGGGCAGCTTTGCTTATCCACTGACTCAAGCTAAGAAAATAATCTTGGTAATTTATTTGCAACTATTATTAGCGCACCGAGAGGCCAGCAGCACTGTAATAATGCGCTTTTGCTGATTTCCCTCCTCTTGCCACGTGGCTTACATACATATTTAAGCTGCGTAGTTTTATTTTACAGCTTCATACGCTATTTAACAGTCTTCTAGTTTATTACAATAGTAAAAGGTTCCTGCACATCAACAATGCATTAAAGCTGCATATAAAAATATCCCAATCACCAACTAAAATCAAAGCTCCACCATCCAAAAGCTTATTGTTTTGGGTGAACGCTACATTCCACTTCCCGCTCAGGTGCACACATGATGCAGATTTAATGCATCATTCTTTACCTATGCATAATACAAGAATTGTGATATATTTTTTAGATTCCGGTTGATGATAAAAAAAACAAAAAACAGATGTTTTGTAGTACCCACTATTGAAGCAAGATGCAGGAATATAAGTGTAAGTGGCATTTCTGTGCCAACACATCCAAGTTCCCCCAGGGTAGTGGATTCAAGCCAGGGTTTCTGTAGGAACTGGATTAAAAAGCTGTGACAATAAACCTCATAAATAACTGCACAAAAAAAAGAGAAAATAAATATGGTGATTTGTATTCAGGGAAAACTGTTAAAATTACATCACAACTATATCTCCTTCTGCACTTAATTCAAAGGAGCTAAATGTAGCTTATAACATCCTGCTGTTTAGAATGGCTTCTAAATTGAGTCTCTCAAAATTGACTATTCCAGATATTTTGATGGAAACGACTCAAAAGATGCATTAATTCCTCACACAGGTATTTTTATATAATTTTGTACGAGGGAGTGCAACCCAGTTCGTTTGCAAATAATTTTGCTTTCTAAACCTTTACTGAATGTCAGAGCTGATGTCAAAAAGCCCTGCGGTAACTTATATTATAAGCTTATATGTGGAACCAGCAGCACAACATTGGAGGCTATTCATGGGTGCAGCATCTCATTCTCCCCAGTGAAATGAATTGATGCAGGGACTTTAAGTGTTAGCGTAACATTTGCAGGACAGGAACTATGAATAATGCACACGTACGCCAACACACAACCCTGTAAATGACTGCACCCACAGAAAAACACACACATTTCATATAGAGACTGAGATGTCATGCAAAGACAGCCTGTATGTATGTATATATAGAACACATATTCTGTTTTTGGACACATTATGGGAAGCAAATTACATACACACAGAAGAGAAAATGGGAGTGCACAAATCAGGCCTTAACTGTATGTGGAAGCTCAGCATGCCCATGTGTCTTTTCTGCCTGCAGACCAAACACGAGATGCTGGTGATGCAGATGCAACTAGACAGCTGCTACATGTATACACACACAACTCTCTCACACACAGAGAGACAGTATACGCAATATTTCTTATTCTTTGTTTTCCCCTCCCCTCACTCATATTTTTTTCCTCTTCCCATCTCAGGCCCCTTTACTGACACAACATGATACCTACGCTTCAAACTGAGTAAGAAAAGGCGTGAGTGAGAGAAAGCTGGCAAGTTGGGAAAAAAAGGGAAAAAAACAGATTTCTTTTTTTAAAGCAAAAAGAACACAAGATTATGAGCCAGCAAGACTTATTACAAAGCTATAAGAAAGAAAAAAAATAAAGGTGAGAGGCAGTGGAGGATAAATGGTGATAGAGGATGAAGTCTACAAATTCTGTGGCCATTTGACCCCAAGAAGCGCTAAGCTTAGCACCAGCCGCATGAATAAACAACCCTGGCATTCCTGTCTTACAGGAAAATAAAATCCTCTTCACATAAGCTTTCAGGTGGTACCGCTTGAAAAGATTTCTCACATTTACTGAAATTCACACAGAAGAGCAAAACACCTGCCTCACCTGCAACACCAGTTTGAAATGCTGTCTCCTTTCAAATCTTTATCACAGCTTTGGAAATGGCATTCACAGTGCAAGTACAGCTAAAATGTTCAGTGTTTAGTTGCATAAGTAACCAACTATTTTATACCAGGTTTGCCACATTAGTTTAAAACTGTGACTGTTATATATATATATATATATAAAATTGTGAGAATTTCTTGGACATCTGCCCAAATTTTATGTTCTCAACAAAAAAGGATTAGAGGAGGGGAGGAATAATTATCACGAAGTATCTGGCTAAAGAAAAACAAAGCAGAGTTACAAATAAAACAGCATTTTAATAAAAGGGAAATAGCTACGCTATGCCAATCAAAGGCCTAAAACAAAAGAACAAAAAGGAAAAAAAAAAAATTTAAAATGGAAAAATTCTAAAAGAAAAAACAAAACAAAACGCTTCTTACTAGCAAGAGGACAAAGCCACTCACTGGTAGCTCAACACTGGCCCACACTTTGAGCTGGCAAACTTCTCACACCAGTTTTAAGCCAGTGCTGATTACTAAGTGGAAATTGGCTCCATAGGAAACAAGGGCTGGCACATGACTCAGAGAGAGTGCAGGATAACCTACACAGCCTGCTTGGGCTGTAACAGCGATTACATGTCAGTCATGCTTCCTTTCATAAGCCCCAGTGGGCCAAAAATAAAAATTATTACTACTATTTCATGTTTTAAGCAAAATTAGTTTTAATAATCATCACAAGCATAGCCTTCAAGAGTCCATTATATCCGTCTTTGAAATTTATATATCACAACTTATGGCTTAGTTTAGACCAGATAAGATGAGGTATTTTTGATGATAACGACAGCAAAACCATAAAAAACAT
Source organism: Tylochromis polylepis (assembly GCA_015107715.1). Taxonomy (NCBI): domain Eukaryota; kingdom Metazoa; phylum Chordata; class Actinopteri; order Cichliformes; family Cichlidae; genus Tylochromis; species Tylochromis polylepis. Next base: position 19,736 of record VVHJ01063715.1, read on the forward strand.
CAGATGAAAAACATTAATGTCCAAGGAGTGATGAAGTACTCTACGTACCTAATTGTGTGTTAAATAGCTACTGTTAGACAGGCACTTCGTAAACTTTAGTCACAGCTTTCGGAATTACCCATATTCCACCATTTCCACTATTTCACTAATGTAAAGTAAAAAAAACCCACACACACACACACACACACACACACACACACACAAAAAAAAAACAAACTTGGATCCAAGTGGACACTAGCACAAACAGGGACATGGAAACTATGACACTTGGAGAATACAACTATGCTTTAGCCTTGTTAAGAGCTAACTCTTCTTGAAAATTTAGCTAATCTAAAAAAAGAGTTCCTATTTGACCTTTAGGTACAGATGTACAGACAGCAATCATAAGATCACTTTATATACTGCACAGAAAACAACAGATTATCCTGCAACAGCTGATTTTATAAGAAACATCCATTTCAAAAATGTTATCTCTATATTTTTTCGAATTTGACTTCTGAGAAGACAAATATGGTCTATTATTACCTTTGATAAGTTCCTATGTGACTACTCAAAGAGTATTTTTTTAAAAACAAATCCAGTCATGTATTTCTCACCTATGGAATTAGTCCTATGATGAAAATTAGCACAATGAATTAAGCTGTTACATTAAGGTAGCAAGCTGTCAGCTATTGAATAACCTTATTGTGCAAAACCTCTCTTTCAACCATAAAAAGATTTAGTGAATGTGTCATCACTGTCACAAAACATCAGAATTTCCTTCAGGTTTCTCAGAAATAAAGTTGAAGTAAGACCATTCACACACTTATTTGGACTGCATGAGACTGAAAACATCAAACTCAATGTGATAGGCTTTTGTTGATGGGTTTCACACAGAGTCGTGCCTGCTACCATCAGAGGCCAGGTTCACAGTAAGCTTTCACGCTGCCTACAAATCAACTTTCAACAGTGTTATTGTTAGAAAATTTCTGAGCCCGACTCCTACTCCTAACAGGAGTCTGGCTTTGCTCACAAGGCACACTTCTTTAAACACTGAATTCACAAAAGCAGTGCTGCCAGCTAAGCATACTCATACTGTTTTCCTATTGAGAACAATCACTCTGCATGCAAGATGCTGATATGTAGATATCCTATTAACAAATACAAAAACACATATTTAAAATCCTCTCTGTTTGAGCCCAGCAAAAAATCAATGGTTGTTCCAAAATGCACAGATCATAGAGAGCTTGTTAAGTACCTAATCTATGCTTTCAGCCGTTCAGCAACCCTAAAGATTTAGATCAATGTCTCTCAACCAGAATTTGTATACCAGGGGGTACCTCTGCTGTTTCTTGAAGGTGTGTTTGAAAAGAGTGAAAATAACACAAATTTTATACACCCGTGTTGTCACCCACAGTACTTGAATGTCCTGTGCTGAAACTAATGCCTGAATTCCACTGGGGGGAACGCCTTCGTGTTCCTGATATAATGGCCAATGAAACTGATCCTACTTGATCCTAATTGCTCATGCCAGTGCTTGTTATCATACCACTGGCTTAATGTTTCGGATAACCACTAAAAGCAGCTCCGTGTGCCGTGCCATGCCATTCATCTGTCCCTGCTCATCTGGGTTTGGGTCGTGGGGTCAGGGCAGAGAAGCCCAGACTTCCCACCTCTTTCACCCGATGAAGCCAACAGAACCACATCATCTGCAAAGTGGAGACCCTCCATCACTTGGCTACGCCTAGATATTCTGTTCAGAAAAACTATGAACAGAATCAGTGATAAACGGCAGCTCTCACAGAGTACAACATCCACTGGAAATACCCACTCTTACTATGATTGTACAGGAACCAAATGGCTTGTAACGGTGGGCCGGACACCCCGTACTCCGGCACATCCCGAGGGATGCGTTCGAAACGAAACACAAGTGGTCCTCAAGAAGATGAAGACCTGATTCAGTGTTCTGTTCAGTTTCATAATAAAAGACCACATGCAGACCAAACCCTTGGCTTCTGAAATGCTCTCAGTCGCTATTAAAGTAACTGGCAAGACAAGTTGAAAACAAAAACTTCAACTGAGTCAAAAGGGCGTGGGAGCTTCCTTGAAGGAGTGCACTTCTTTAACAGTTATTCAGCATTAAGAGAGAAGATGAGTTATGTCTTTACAGAGCTTGCAAATGTCCAAACCTTTCAGTAAGCGTGGCCTTCCTTGAGTTGAAGAATATTTGTGTGCCCTACAAAGTTAAAAATATACGTGTTCCTCTCAGAACCAAATATTTGTCTCTAAAATTCTCTCACTTCACAAATGATTTTCCCCTGATGTTTTTCTGACATGATCTTCTCCATTTCTGGCTCTCTGTTTGTTTCTCTCTGTCTGTTCTGTCTGCTGATCTTTTTCCAGGCAACCTATTTGATCCCGTCTGGTGTTCATCATACCTCTGAGGATATGTCCTCTCTTGTGTGCCTTGTTCTAGTACTGTCTTATAGACCTAGCTTCAAAAACACAATTCATCATACAGCAACAGAATAGGATGCTGTACAACAAAGAGAATGAAAATCAGTCCGGTGTGTATGTATCTCTACCCTTCATCTGTGTGATCCACAGAGCTGCCGGCCATCTCAGATACAGAATTAAACCTCAGACATGATTGCCATTCAGGGAGGTAGTTTGTGGAGAAAATTGACTGGGTTTAATCCTCGTCTGCAAGCCTGGCCCTTGGCAAGGTAAAATAAGATGCAGGAGTTTCTGCTTGTTTAGATGTTGATGGATGAATAGTAATTAAAACCTTACCACACATGAATAACAAATAGTGGTAAGCAGGACTGAGTAGTGTGAATGTTTTAAGGTTGGATGTGGGAATTGCCTTGCAGGAGTGAGGGTGGGTGTATAGTTGGCACTGAGAGGTTCCTGTAACTCTTTGAGGCTTACACATGCAACTGCACAATAGGTGAGGTCATAGCTTATGTAATCCTCCTGAAATATGAAACTTAACATCAGAGTAGCTAAAGCAATACAATACAAAAAAGATCTACAGAACTGTGATAAGTTATGGTTCTCCCCAATGACTGTCGAAAACATGGACGACGCGACAGCTCCCCAAAAATGAAGCCACATGGCTGCAGTATAGGTCATAAACCCCGCCTCCTCCATGTTAGCGGATGGGACTGGGGTCAGACTAAAATTAAAAAAAAATTCTCCTCAGATAAATTTTTTCCAAAGATTCTTTCTTTCATTATCAGTAGTTCTCATCATGCTGATTTATGTTCAAGGGGTCTCTTTTCCCATAAGTTTGATTCTAATTACTACCATAATGCTTTTAAATTGGGGCGCAACGTCATCATAACAGCTTTGACTGGCAGCTGCAT
>VVHJ01063716.1:16527-28208 GCA_015107715.1 Tylochromis polylepis
GAAGGTCCTGCTGTTTTAGCAGTGTTATCACCGCTTCGGTGCAGCGAACAAACACTCTGGGGCTCAGTGACCAAAAGGCAGCACTCTGTATTTATACCAGATGCCCCGAAAAGTAAATGGGAATTTGGAAATATGCGTCCTTCAGGTCGACAGATGTGAACCAGTGGGCCTCGGCCCACTATGTGTGAGCATCCTGAATTTGTATTTTCTGAGAAATTTGTTGCACTCAAATCCAGGATGAGGTGAAGTCCGCGCCCGCCCCCCTGTTTGGGGACCAGAAAATATCTGGAGTAAAAGCCGCTCTGACTGATCAGGGGGCACTATACATATTGCTCTGTTTTCTAACAGCAAGTGTATTTCCTCCTGTAGAATACAAGCAGACTCTCCCTGAGCTTGGGAATGCATTATACCCTGGAAACAAAGGGAGTGATGGCAAACTGGAGCCTGAGCCCTGCAATATTGTTTTTAGCACCCAGGATGAAGTTGTGAGTGCTGCCTCTCTCACTTTCCTCAGAGATAGAGAAGGAGCAGTGTCTCATCCGCCCTGTGTGTCCTAAACACTTATGTTACGGGGACATCTAGTAGCAGGATACGGTTGGGACATCTGATTAACACTGAGCATGCGCAGGGTGTTAAGCTTTTTACAGCATCGGCTATAGCGTGGTTGCTGAGGTGGGCAGCAGTGCCCTCTTGAGGCAGCAGTGCCATAGTGCTGTTTATTGACTTTTTGAGTGCTCTAGACTGCGCCCTCTACAGTGAGTCTGGATGCGGCAGTGGGACATGTTTTGTGTGCTTGTGTGACTTTGTTTCAGGAACAGCAGGCTCTGTCCCAATTCTAAGTCTTCCTCCTCTGCAGCTTGGGTGTGTGGGCTCCAGATGGGGCAGGGGAGCACTTGCAACACATTCCAGAACAAGGCAGGTGGGGCTGGTGCACGGGGAAACTCCGCCTTTTTTTACCTGTGGGAAGGGAGGCGGGTTATCAGGCCGCTCTTCTTTTTCCTGGCCTGCTGACTGATGGGGTGCGTGGGCTGTGCTGACGGAGCCGAATTCTGAGACGGGCCCTTCCGTGGCCAGCCTCCCCTCGTCTCTTCCCTCTGTGGAGATATGGGAGCAGCTGGGGCTTCATTTTGGGATATTGAACTGAGTGGGAGCCTGGGCGACCACCTGCACAAATGTCTGTTGAGGGTCCAGAAGGTGTCAGCTCAGTTTTCCAGGGGAGGCAGAGCTTGAGAGCCTCATCCTCCCTCTTCCTCGCCTCAAATCTCTGCTGCATTGAAGCCAGAGCAGTCCTGAAAACATCATCAGAGACGATCGGCATGTCCAAGATATCCTCCTCCCTCTCTGACAGATTTGTCAGGTTGAGCCATCTGGCTTATTCCTGCAACACCATCATTCCCATAGATTTCCCTGTGGCTTGGACTGTGCAGCACTACACACAGAGGCAAATGTCTGTGATCACAGTAAACACTTCCTACACATTTGGTTCGGGCCTAGTCGCCATGTCTTCACATTGTTCTGTTGGTAAGCAGTCAGCATGGATGAAACATTCAGTGCCCGTACCACTAAAGCCACCGCTTTGTAGGTCCTTTCAGTTATGGATGACTGAAAGCGGTCTGCCTTCGGCGGGAGTGTGGGGCTCCTGGAGGAGGCCGTTGCCAGCTGCGAATGGAGGTGGGCTGCGATCAACAGTTCCATGGGGGGCATACGGAGTAAGCCGTGCGTCTCCATACTCTCGAAATCCAGAGAAGAGGCCCCCTGTATAGGGCTTTTGCTGACGCACACGTTTTGGATATCCAAGGGAATGGGGAGAGGCTGGTGTTCCCTCTTTCTCACCCTGGGGAAGCGGTCACAGCGTTGGGCTTGGCAGCCAGAGAGGAGGGTACAAAGATTTTATCTTCATCCTCCTCATCATCGGATATGTGGAGCTCTGAGGTGTCCTCATTGTCATCCCCATAATCCAAGACGTCTTCCATCGGCGGAGCCGCCGTGGAAAGTTCCAGCTGACCCCAGCCCGTGGTTCGGCTTCTGTGACTCCGGCTGTGGGCAAAAACGGGTCTGTTCCTCATAAGCTAGCTTGTCACGCTAGCGGTCACTGAAGATTCTCTATGGTGAACCAGGAACAGTGCACACATGAACCAGAGCCCTCAAGAGCGAGCTGGGCGTGTTCCAGCCTGAGGCAACACGAGCAGACTCGGTGTACATCTTTACTCTAAATTTTGTTGCCACAGCTAGCCAAAGCAGGCTGAGATATGCTCCGAAGCGAGAAGAGGTGTTTAAATACCGGCTACGCAATAGCGCGAGTTAGTTAAGGGTGGGTGGTTCTGTCCAACGTGGTAGTGGCAATCACCAGCCAATCAGGATTTATGGAATGAGATAAAAGCTTCTTAGGAATAAGCTTCTGAGGGAGGCACATCCCATAGTGAGACAACAAAATGAATGCTAGGAATAAAAACCACTTTTCCAGAGTTTTTGTATTATAACACAGGCAAGTGCCAGCAACAGATCACAGATCATCTTAAGTCAGGCCATAATTCCTTGAAACTTAGACTTAATTACTCTGCTCAAATCACACAGCTCTGTACAGAAGTAGAAGAAAGTATGAGTTAGCTATACGAACAAAAGTGAAAACTTTTATTTGTGTCAAACACAGAAAATAACAGAAACAAAATTAAATGGAATTAATATTCTTGAATACAACCATGTATCTTTTAATAAAAAGTGACTGCAATAAAAATAATGTATAATATGTAAAGCTAATACACAAATTAAGTGGACAGTGTGATGTAGGAGGACCCTAGACTGACACAAAAAGTCAACATTTCCCAAAGAAATGTTTGGTTTTTTTAAATGGCAAAAAGGCTGATAACAGTGATATGTAATAATGTAATATGTCACTTTTTTTCCATCAAGGTTAAAGTAATTCTGCACCGTTTATGTGTCATGTTTGTGTGGCCTACCCCAGCTTTAACAGTTACATTAAGGTATATTAAGTGCATTTAATTTAAAATTAACTAATTAACTAGGTTAATATGACTTATTTATGTTCAGTGTACAACTTAATGTTTGTACCCACGCTCACAGCAACATTTCAGAAGTTTGCTCTACTTTATTGTTCCACTGCTAAAACTTGTAGTTTTAGCCACTACATTTAAAACATGTTATTGCGGATGGATAATAACATATGTGCACTGTTTATTACCATTAGGGTAACCTGAGCCATAGTCTGTATCCACCCCTCCCAAGTCCTCTGCAAAGCTCCAGCCTTTCACCACACGATCCCTAGCAACCTGAAAACCAAAACAAAAAAAATAGCACCAGAAAACGCTTTCTTTAAGAGCTGAAAATATGAAATATAAAAAAGGAAACTCGCAAAAGGAAAATTGCTCCTTTTGGGAAACTGGTCTGCTGTCTATTGCAGTAAACCAGAAACATTTCTAGGGTAAACATTTTTTCAAGGAAGGAAAAAACAAAGACATTTATTCGACACATTTATTAGAGAATTTCTTACTCCTTGCAGCACTACTTACATGTTGGCAGAATGACTGAATCAATCTGACCATTAACTTTGCTGAATTAATTTGCATTCTGACTTTTGAACATCTCAATCTAAAATACTGAATATTTGAAGAACCAAAATTCTGTTTTTTCACAATACATAATCACATAAGATATATCCCTAAAAAAAAACAAAACATAAAAAGTGTGTTATCCTTACATGAAAAAGGAATTAATCTTGCATTATGTGTTCAAATGCTCCTCTTTAACCTGACAGTAAAGTTGTACAAAATCCAATGCAAAACTGTTTTGCATTTACTACAGCTTTTAAGAACTACTTATTTCAATATTTCAATAAAGACTTTGAAGGCAGCTTCACAGGTTCTAGAGATAATAAAGCACCAACCAACTCTAATAGCCTGGGAATTTAAAAATAGCAAAGACTGAAATCCAGCTGAGGACTGGTCACTAACCTTCGCACAGATACTGGCTGCACTGACAATGGGAAACAGGGAGTCAGCTTTTGGTCTCACAGTCACTTGAATACCCGGAAACCGCTGAGAGAGTTTATCCTCATACTTCTCCGCTGGGCCGACTGTGTCCACATAAATCTGCACAACACCACAGAGATGGTAAAAGTTAAGACTGAGGCAGATAATACACAATGAAAAAGTCAGGTTGATCACTGGGAGCTAAAACTTAAAACAGTTAAACAAAAGGGATAATTACTACTTCAAATATAATAAAGCTGAGTTAAGATAGGGATTTACTATATTTTGTTTTTTTATTTAACAATACAGCAGATCAGACCTGGGCATTGTACGGTCCCAGACCACATGTAGTGGTGGGCATTGGTGAACTGTTCTGCACTAATATGCCCACTAATATGAGGGGGGAAAAAAGAAGCATTGGGGAATGTGTCTATCTCAAAGCAAACAGTAACAAGATAGAATTTGCAGGAAGTATGGATTTTCCATTGAAACACAAAGCAGACAACTTTGACTTTTTCTCGTTAGCTCTACATAATACCTATAAAGTCTGCAACACATCTTTATACGTCGGACAAAGAAAAAGTTTGAGATCAGTGAAAGTTACGTAACTGCAAGCTTGGATAGGCTTGGATAGGCTGAAATGGAATAAATTCCAGGTGTAATGTCAGGTAACCAAAGACTGTCTAAATCTGACAGGGAAAAAAAGTCTGACTTTTGAAGCAGATGCAAGATAAGGTGACTGAATGGTGATATAGGCTACCACACAGCTGCATGTAGCTCATTCATGGGCAAAGCGCTTAAAAGGGTGTGGGACCCAAGAGCAGAAATTCAGAAATTTTGTAAGAAGAAAGCCAAACACATCCAGAGCTCTAACCTACATAATGCAAGGCAGATTTGTTGTTGATGTGCTCACATTTCCATCTCAGGCATTAAACCTGACTTTAATTTACTTGTTCAAGCCCAAAAAAGATTCTCTCATTGAAAAAGAAAAAAAAAGAACTGCAGATGAAGTAATTAAAACTATAAGCAAAATAGTAAAAGTGCTTTGTATAAAATTAAAAGTCTTTGAAATTTTGCAAAAACATGTACACTTTTTTCAATAATTTTTGGAAATGATTAAATAGTGATAAAATATTGGTGTTTTTACTAGGTCTATTTCACATTTTCATTGCCTAATTGTAACATCTTCTCTTACCAGAAGCTGTTTATAAAGAGAACAGGACAGTTTTAAAGAGATTAATACTGAGCAGAATTGAGCCCAGCTAATTAGTGTGGCTCTCCACAACACTATATTATAAGTATACTGTGCACATATTTATATCTATGTAAATTAACTGTTTACCTACCTCTTTAAGCTGTACTCCACTGTCCAAGGCATACTGTACTAGATCTATTGCTGTATCGTGTGAAAGGGCGTTGAGGTTGTATTTTGTCCTTGAAGGAAAAATAGACATTATGTTAGTGTGCATGAATGATGGTAACAAACCTCCAAGTGCATGGCATTGTATGTGCAAATTACCTCCGTAACATGCAGGTAGAGATGGTGTTTGGTGACAGAATCTGCAGAGCCCACCCAACATAACTCTTAGCTTCATCCAGTTTTTCAAAAAGATTCTCTCTTTCTGCCTCTGTCAGTGTCTTTGAATCTAAAAGGAAAGCAAATAATCACCGAAGACACAATGACACATTGTGGAAAATGTGGAAAGGAAAATGCTGGGGGGCTTTTTATGCTCATTTATTTTCTGGTGACATTTTTAGCTACTGAAACAAAGTAAATAATGATTAGCAAGCGTCACACTTTTTTTTTTTCTTAATTCTCTGGGAGGACAGCAGTGATGATGAGTTTAAAGCATAATATTCAGAAAGACTGCTGCATTTTTCTCAATTTAAATAACGCAATACAAGCAAACTGGTTTACCTGCTACTTTCAAGTCCTTCAGCTCCTCCTTTTTGGAAAGTGGACAGAAACATATCCCATACACCATTGGCCCTGCATCACAAGTAACATCAAAACTGTTAGATTTCTCTACTAAATGTACATATTAATTCACCCAAAACTCAAATGGCAAATAACAGGGACACAACAAACATCAATATCAGCTCATAGCTACACCGTTGACTCCTATCAACAAATAACCTTTGGTAAATGCCATGTTAAGTAACCATCTTGTGTCAAAATTTTGCACTGCCTTAATGTTTAAGGACAGTGAGATGAGCAGAAAACCTCTAAACTGTTGATTTTTAAAAATTAAATTTTTTTTCCTTTTTCTAGCAAAGAAGGGATATTAATAACTAATAAGTTCAAAGCAAAAATTTAGAAAAGCATTGGACAAACTGTTCTTTAACACTAGTATTAGACCAGAATTTCGCAATCTGTGTATCCAGACCAGTAAACAAAATTATTAAATCTTCAAAAGAAGTTGTAGGATAAAATTGCAAAACATGTTATTAAACTTTTAAATTAATTTTCAATTAAAGGTTACAATTTGGCAAACACATTTAATTTAATTAAGTGCAATTTGAACACTATGTTTCAGCATAACTTTACATACATACTTTGCACTCTGCGTTTCAAATACAGAAGAACCTCGAGTGGTTAGCTTAGAGTAAGTAAAAGTCCCGTACCCAACACAGGCCCCCTGCCAGCCTCATCAATGCCAAGACAGCAATCCTCCGTTTTGCAGACTTCAGGGATCTCAGAAACCAGCAGGCAGCTGACGGAGTTGTCAGCTTCAAATGGGCTGAGGTCCATGATTGATGGCTGAAAGAACAAGCAACATTAAATTAAACGTCAAGTTGATTTTTCAGTCTTTATTGGGTTGACAACTTTAAACTATGGCTTAGTTTTACCCTTTGTTGCAACCAGCCTGAAAAGACATTTACTTGAGACATAATTGTGAGTCAAAGTGAGGTGTGTATTTATTATTTTACTTACTTTAAACTTCTGAAACAGGTACCCCTGATAAATACCCTCCAAACTGTAATTAAAAAGACTAAAACCAAATAAATAAATAAAAGGATCAAATCCAGTACGGAAAATAACTGAAGCCAAACTGAAGTGAAAACAAATACTGAAAACTAAAGGGAAAAAAAGAATCAGAAAATTAGAAAATGTAAAACTATTATTATTGTAAAAATTAATTTTTTAAACTCAGAAAACCTGCAACGACACACTTAATTCATTTTGCTGCAGAAGCGGCATCATTTAATACTCTGTTGAGCATCTAAATCAGGTGTGTCAGGGCACGCAGTGGGGTGTTAATGTTTTGACAGCATTGACTGATGGGACCATGCAATTGTGCAAACTTAAATAAAGTGTGCAAAAAAAAAAAAAAAACACGCTTTAGGATCAAGTTAAAAGTTGCAGTGTGTAAAATCTCACTTCAGTAAACTGAATTTTGTTTTCTTACTTCTCCCTATTCAAGTTGATAATCCTAGCTATGGTGGATGCTGCAGGACAAACAAGTTTTAGTCAGCCAAGAGAAACCAAAAATATTAAACTTAAGACTGTACAACACAAGGGCTGCAGCTGGCCAGCAGGTTTCTACTAATGTTTGTGTTAAAAAAAGAAAAAAAAAGTTCTACACACTATATTTTAATATCAATAACCCAGAGTCACCTCAAACAAATCTAGCAGCCATTCATCTGTCGTGAGTGTATCCAGATAGCAAAGTGATCCACTCCAGAGCTTTTTGCTTTCTGGTTAAGCTGTCGGTTGATCTCAGCTGTCAATGTTGGGTGAGACACATCCACAACTATTTATTCTGTAAAACTATGTGAAAGGAGTCCGATCCGAGTCAATGAGTCAGTGAAAGTCAAGTTTGTTTGATAATAGCATTACTGATGTCTAATCAGCTGACAATAAGTATTTTTTATTTTGTTAGAGTCATAACTTAAGTTTAGGAGATGAGGCTTGAGGTGAGGAGGAAGAGGATGACAATTTTATCCAGATGCCAGTCGTATTTTTGCTTCTTTGGTGAAGGGGACTCTTCGCAGATGATAAAATCTGAAGGTGCAGGCACAAATTAAAATTTGCCACCACGGCAAGTGAAGGCCTACAATTCTTCTCCTACGCCTTTGGTGCACTACGTATGTGGCTGGTCTCTAGCCACGCACATACAAGATTAGGCAGAATGGTGATGTCCTCATCTTCATCGCTGCATTCAAAATGGCAGGGCACCATCGAAACTTCCACCAACTGGCGCCCACTCTTATGTATTTTTAATTATTATTAAAATATTATTATTATTGGATCAGTTCTACATTTTTATGAATGCATCAGTTTGTTGGAAGCAGTAAATGCATTCTAATTAATGTATATTTATGAGTACGACATAATATTTTTATATTAAATTAACGAATGGCCAACTTATACAAAAACGAAACTAACCCTACCTTTAAGGAACAGTAAAAAGGTCAGAGGTCAGTACATTTATGATGATGGGTAAACAACAGCGTGTGTATGTAAATGTTGACGTGTGTATCGGGAGCGTGGAGTGAGTGCAATGGTACTCTAAACGTCAAATGACAGAAATGTGAGATCCACCTCTGACTTATTAAGTTTCACACATTCAGACACAACGAAACACAAACAGACCTACAATCGGGAATAGACTAACCACACACAGTTATTCCGTTGTTGGATTAAATGATTATATGACAATTAACTTTTAAAGAAATTGCTTCTTTTCTCCTAAATTTACTACATACACAGAGAAAAGTGCCACATTTCGGACCCTTGCAACTTTAGAGAACTGATATTTTTTACAAGGATTTTATCAACGGAAAAGGTGCATTTCAAAAGAAATATGAAATGCTCTGTTATTATCCGTGTGGCTGCTGTGAGCTCGAACGTTAGCTAAATGCTACGCGCCACTCAAACGGACAGTTTTAACCAGCACACCCTGAGGATTTGTGTTTAAGCCATTAGTTTAAGCTGCTGGAAGAAAATCCCAAAGTAGCACACATCGTTATAAACACAAGCAAAGTTTATGCTGACCTGCTCAGATGACGAAAACACCCCAAACTTCACCTGACGAGTATTTCAGCGTGCACCGTGCAGCAGATTTGGCGCCCCTGGATTGACGTCAGCATCGGTTCTTCTTCTCTCGTGTTTGATGGCAGTTCCCATTCTCTAGAGTTGTATTACTGCCGCCCCAAGTTTTTTAGTCAATCATTTCAGTCTTTTCTTCCCATGTACTGATTCTCTGTGGAGGGCCGCAAGTGCCAAAATGAGTTGAATACATTATTAAATAATCAATTAAAAGTGTCATTAATTAATTAAATTGAAAATAATAATTAAATAATAATAAATTATAAATAAGTAATGTATTAAATGTTTTGAATGAAATGAAAAGCTATTTAATACATTAATTATACATTAATTGATTATTTCCCACTGGAATTAATTAATGAAAAAAAATTAATTATTTAATTATGTATTTATTTCATTCGTTTTGGGACTTGTGGTCCTGCATAAGTTTGCATCATTTAGAGTTGCATTACTTCCTCCTTCTGAACTGAATACACTGCCATCCACAGTATTTGTAAGGCCAGTTGCTTTCAAGCACCCACTAATTGAGTTCCTTTCCTCTACTGAATCTGTACAGCTTTAATTTTAACCCTAGCCAATCCTTGCACATATCTTAACATAACTTTTCTTCTACAGGAGATGAGGATGTGCTCTACTGTTTCTGTAATAGCCATGAAATATGATCCTTTAAGCTGCTGTGACCAATTCTTATCTGCTCTTTATCTTATTTTCGGTGCTTCTTGCCTCCTCTACTTTATTTTCTGTCTCATGCAAATGTCTCTTATTGAGCTTTCCCGGCTCTGTAGCCATTTATTTTTAAATATTAACCAAACTATGATATTCCTCTTTGACTTGCCTGAAAAGTTAACATTAACAAATGCTACGTTAATAATGAACAATCCATAACTGTGATCTTGATGATTTCTTTTTGCTATTTTAGTTGTTAAGTATGCTGACACTCAGTCATTATTCAGGGTGATGAGCTACCTTTTAAGGTGACAACTGCCCACATTTTGATTGGTTTGCAAATGTCAGCACATGTGAGTCTCACAAATGTGGTTAAAAAATAGATGTTTTGATCTATGGATGGACTGATACTGTAACTCAAACATGATGATGAGACAAAACAGCAGCTGAAATCATATTTCACAGGTTTAAAAGAGCTTAAAAATGTAAAAGCTTATTTAAGTTAAAAACTTAACGTGCATTGTTTGTGTGGATGTATATACAGCTGCACTGCCTCTCAGCATTAATAACATAGTTGCAGTTTGTTTACCCTGTTACATATGAGTATATTCTATTCTATTATTTTCTCTTCCCAGTGTTCTTCTGAATCCAGCCTGACAGCTGGAAGCAATAACTGCTGCTTCTGTTGCCTGTTTGGGACCTGCACTGAGGTCTTCTTCATCTTCCTCCCCTCTTTTTATGGCATCAGCAAACTGTATCAAAACTGTAACCGCCACCGTTTGTTGCGGAGTGATGCTGCACCAGCTCCTTCTCCCTGATGCTGTCAGCATTTGGGCCGCTGTCTGACCCCAGAATGTTATAACTGACACACTTTGATATGTTGCTTTAGTGCATGTAGTCATGTGGAAAATAAAGTTTTCTCAGTTCTCTGCAGTCTTGTGAAAAACTATGTACACTCCATGACTCAGTAACTTGTAGAACTACCTTTATCAGCAGTAACTTGAAGTAACTGTTTTTTGTATCAGTCTCTCAGATTTGTGAAGGAATTTCGGCCCACTCTTCTTTGAGGTTCATGCACAGCTCTCTTAAGGTCGTGCCACAGCACTCAGTCAGGTTTTGACTGGGACACTACAACACTTTGATTCTTTTCTTTAGCTTTATCTGTTGCGCAGATGGTGCTAAATTTAATTCTAGATTACTTTGAGTCAATGACTTCAAGGTGCCAAGGGCCTGTGGCTGCAAAAAGGCCATAGCAATAGTTTGGTGTGAGCTGTTCCCAAATGTCATGCTGTGCATTATAGTCAAGCACCTCCATTTTGGTCTCATCTATCCAAAGGACATTGTTCCAGAAGTCTTGTGGTTTTTTTCAGACGCAACAAACCTAAGCAATGGATTCCCACTGATGACCCTTTTAGGAATTTGTACCACGTGCATTTAGATAATCATGTGTGCTCCAGCCTAACGCCAGTGTCTGTGCTGTGAGTTGCCTATAGAAACATTACGATCACCCAAATAATATAACATGAATTACTTGAGCTTGGTTTGGCTGATTTCTAATTTAGCCTTGAAAATGGATGAAAACAGATAAGTACTATAATGGTATTATATTATAATACTATTTGGGATTATTTGAACTGATAAGTATAAAAAGTAAACATCATCTTTCAAAAGAAAGTATTTCTAAGTATGTCCTTATGTGAGTTTATTTGGACTTTATATGAGTTTATCCAGCATAACACAATAAAGTCAGTGTTTCATACTTAACAAAGTATGAAATGCTTTATTGAGCAAAATGACCTAAAGGCGCAGAAAAGCAGAAATGTTATGCTTCCATGTGAATTTTAAAGTTCTCACAGAACATAATATGATATCTTTTTTATATGTACTCCTGAAACTTGCCCAAAATCTTTTGAAATTCTTTTTCTTTTTTTTTCTTTTTTTTTTTTTTGGGGGGGGGGGGGGGGTTTTTTTTCTCT
>VVHJ01063717.1:0-10512 GCA_015107715.1 Tylochromis polylepis
AGGAAAAACTCCCTTTTAACAGGAAGAAACCTCCGGCAGAACCAGGCTCAGGGAGGGGCGGCCATCTGCTGCGACCGGTTGGGGTGAGAGAAGGAAAACAGGATAAAGACATGCTGTGGAAATGAGGACATGCTGTGGAACTTTGTGTCTTTGTGTCCATCCCCACCATTGTGGGGTTTTTTTTATTTAAATAAAATGTTTTTGGTTTTTTCTGAACATAGGCTGCTGCCTTTCTTTCTTTCTGTTATGAGTTTGAGTAAATGAATCGCTGCATCTGGGCGGACTCTGAGGAGGGTGCATTTGTTCACAGCTGGAAGAGGGTGCCGTTAAAACAGCGCTATTATTTTTTCCGTTGACTGCTTCTCTTAGCTTCAACCAACATTATTAGCAAACTTACTCATGGGCAAATAAATAAATCAATCAATCTCTCTTGTAAAAACGATCAGTGAAAGGCTCAGCCTATCGTCGCTAGTCGATATATTCGTCCAATCACCCAACCTTACTTCAAAGTAAAAAGCTGAGCATCTGCACTGCAGCCAACATGTTTCATAAGATGCAACTTGTAATTTGGAGGCAAACGGCCCCCATTTTCTCTTTTCACAGTTTCACTACAGCTCAGAGAGTAGCTAGCTTGTTTCCACATAAGTCCTTCACTTCCATTCAAACTACGACCAGAACAACATGCTAGCAACCAAAACAATCAGAAGGAGGCTTTGGCCAGCTGACTCTGGAATACACATTTTTTCCCTTAGCAACATGTGGTTGCCACAGGGTCACTGACATGTGTGACTGGGGCTTTACTCCCTCAATCCTACATTGTCAACATGACTGTCACACATCCAAAATGGCAGACAAGTTAAGGTCACATGGCTGAAAAATCTCAGTAGTTCAGAAAGTAATGTTATGTTCGTAAACATCTCAACTAACTACAGAGGCTTGCATTAGCCTTCTAAAGACTAACTAGATGCTAGCATGTTGAAAAAAATTTCTCTAATAAAGCAAAATCTAATATTTTTTTGCCAGTTAAATATTGTTTTGCCAATGTTTCAGACATCAACTTGCATACTATGCTGGTTGTTTTCAGAATATAACGCACTGATCTGTTTCTGCTGATGTTTTTATATAAACAGTGACTCAAATGACATGTGACATTTTTATCATATTCTCTTCATAATAAATGATAAACAAAGCTGGAAAAGTTGGCTGATTATGTAGCGATAGATCAGATCAGATTAAGGCTATATTGAGATAAGAGGTGACAGTATGCTAGCTTTGTGTTTTTAGGCCATAATGTTTCTTTAATGTAACTTCATTTCTATTTTTGTATTTGTTAATTAAAGGGATTATTGATAATCTGTATCTTTATTTTCATTTTGAGGACGTACCTTGATTATGTACAGAGTTTAATTGACAAGTTAGGCCAGAAACTGACATTTTTATTAGGTTATTTATGAATAAACTACTCTCTTCACAAACTTTATTATATTAGGGCCTCAAGTAATTATCACTGGCCATTTTGCTGGTTACGTCATTAACTGTTCAGCTGATTAAGCGTCAAAGCATGGAAAGAACAATCTGTTTATTCATTTTCTCCAACCGATTAATCGACTGACCACTTAAGCACTAATAACTTTACATTACTGTGACAGGAGATTGCATCCATGTCACCAGCCCTGTTAAATGAATTGCAATATGACTTGGATTTAACCTCCTGCCTGCACAACCAGACACCAATGCCGAGATTCCCCGCCTCGCCAACAAAAGATGGGAGGAGGGAGAGCTGGAGAATCTAGTTCGCCTCATTAATCTTGTTAGTCCAATTAGGACACTGATACAGCCAAAGAGATGGATAGCTTCACAAGCCCTCTCTCTCTCTCTCACACACACACACACACACTCACACATACAGGAAGCAGAGTGTGGTTGAGCTCTCAGAGCGTCTGGGGATTTTAAAATGGACTTCAGAGAGATGTTAGCGTTAAACACACGTACAGTCTTAACTCTCTCGCATCGGTTCCATCTCCTCGTGCTCCAAACACAAAAATACACTGCTACAATAAAAGACACACACCATATGCAGCAGCACCGACAAGCACTCAAACAGGCAGACAGGGCACTCAAAGCTTGCATTATATCAATACTGTGGAGCTAACCCCCTCCCACTCTCCGTCCATCTAGCTCGCTATCTCTGTCCAGCCAGACGGCTCTCCGTGTCTCTCTCAGGAGCATTTAGTCTCAGTGACAGCCTCCCACATCCATCTGTCAAATAACAAATTTCGGCTTTGAGAGAGCTCGACCACATTCACACGATAACATGTGTGTGTCTGCGTGTGTGTGTTTTGGCCCTCTTTCTAACATCAACTCGACTCACACAGGAGGCCCCCGCTGAGTGAGACAGCATGAGAGTCATGCATCTTTAATGTAACATCACAGACGGCTAATAATGTAAGAAGAGCCGAGCTGTGGTGACGGCAGCGGAGTCAAGGTAAAACGGGAGGACGGGAGAGATTCTCATTCGGCGTTCCGACCGCAACAAAACCCGCCCCTCACCACAACCGAACGCTCCAACAATCCCGTAGCGTCAGGCAGGAGGCCAATTAGATTTACAACGGTGGATGTTCCCAATCAAATCATCCAGCCCGTTCAGTCATCTTAAGAGATCACAACCACTCCAGATATGTGAGTGATATCCAGCTGGACTGGCAGACAGTCTGATGAGCAGTCTCCGTAGATCAGACAGTCGTCACCGTTGGATGAAAACACACTTCATAAAAATTCAAGCCCCACTAGGTGGCTGCACGATTGGCGAAAAATGTCCAATTAAATATAAGGCATCACTCTTTTTGATAAGTCTTGTGATGGAGCGGTTTTATTTTTTTTTATCAATTCGATTCCATCCCTGTGTTGGTGATCCACTCAAACGTTGCATTTTATATAATAAAAAAATCAGGTGGACAATGCATCTAATCATTAAGGTCCTCCTCTTTTAAAGCAGCTACTGAAAAGGCAGCTTTCATGCAAACACTACATTTGTTCTTTAAACCTTTGTTTAGACTCTTTTAGCTCTCATTTGCCATATGATATTAAAGGTGTCATCAACTGAGGTGTAAGATTTTTGATAACACCTTCACACTCTTAAGCAATAGTTATGGTAGGAAAATTGGCAAATTAATGGCTTCACAACATGTCCATGATTTATTTTATTTTTTTATTTTTTTTTTATTTATTTACTTCCTGGCACAGCTAAAATGTCTGATAAAGGAGTATAAGGAGCCAGCGACAGCTTACTAATAACACTGGGAAAAGGGGAAAACCGCTAATTTTGCTCCATACAACCAAAATGAAATCCACCAAGTGGAAATTCTAGCGCTCAGTAATTAAAACATCATAGTTAGAATATTACATTTAAAAACTGAGTACAAAAACAATAACTTGCTGCCGTACAAGAGTCGTCTGTGTGTGAGTTTTTTCCTGTCATATAAAACAGCCAGGCCTTTTTTTTTATTGATTACACAACCGTGTGACCTTAAACGTGCAGGGCAATCTCAGGGTAGTTTCATTTGTGACCTTACTCTCCACTGTTAATCAGATAATTCCCAAAAAGTGGAAGTACTGGGCCTCTGGGGAATGACACCACACATAATCACTGTGTTACCTTACTTAACTTAAGTCTATACATTTTCCTGTTATTTTTCAGGACATTTTTTATTAAATATCAATGGACTTTATGCCTGAGTTAATAAACTCTGTGCTAACTACTTTTATTATAATTACTGAAAAACAAAGATTGTTTATTATTGCTAGATTCTTAAATGGAAAAAATACCAATATAACTTTTGGTTATTTGTGTAACTACAGTTCTCAGAGGTCCCTCCCATGGTGAGACATTTAAACACAACTCTTTCTATTGTCTCCAGAGAGTAGTGGTTTACACATTCACCTTACATGCAAAAGATCCCCAGTTTGGGACCAGAAGGAGACATAAATCAATGTGAGGCTTGCGTTAAGAAGGGGTTTACTGCATAAAAAAATTAACCAAAGTATTCTCGCAACAGCACCTGATGCTCAGTGTAGTACAGATTACCTAAGTTTGATATCAAAACCAAAGAGTACTAATCTGTACCTCAGTTTGAGGATGACATGTTGTTTAAAAAAAAAACAAGTCAAAGTTAGAAATAATTCCAAACATTCAGTGTTTTAGCTTCAGATACATTTAACAACCAAAACTGTGGTTAAAGTCAAACATAACATAGAAAAATTGGCCAAAATGGGCAGAGAAATGCAGGTACACTCCTAGTTTCACACAGAAAGAAGAGACAAGAAGTGTGCATTTCACCTGCTTACTGTGACCTCTCAAAGACCTTCCCATTTCTTCCCTTTCACTGGAAACATACATTAAACACCCTGCAGCAAACATACACCCTACACATATGCACTAAAGGTTGTCCTGATTTGGCTTCAGTGGGCAGTGCACCGTATTTGTCTTTGTGTGTGAGTGTATATCTTAAATCCAGACTGTCCTACTTAACCAGCAGGTCACCGAAGGGTGGGGCCCATGAAGTCATTGTCCAGCAAACTGCAATTGTGAGGGAATGGAGTCTGGGGGTCAGGAGTAAAGCAAGGCATAATGACAATTTGGCTGTGACAGTGAGGATAATCGTGTCTTGAAAAAGACAAAGTGAAAAGGCGGGCACAAGGTGACAGTGTCACGATGCTGCCTCTTTCACTAAAGTATTATGTTAAAACTGGAGGATATTTTTAACTTTGGATGGGTATTTTTTTTCATGGCAACAAAATATAAAGTCAAACAGGTGGAGCTCAATTGCTTTCATCTTATAACTTTCTGCAAACCGCATCTTTTTTGGGAGGTAGCAGCAGATGGTGCAAAAGAGGCTAGCAAGACGTGTTAGCTTCTTCTATTTTTAACCCTTTGGCTATTCATTCCCTCAAAGGACAGCACTCTCAGTGGCACTG
Source organism: Tylochromis polylepis (assembly GCA_015107715.1). Taxonomy (NCBI): domain Eukaryota; kingdom Metazoa; phylum Chordata; class Actinopteri; order Cichliformes; family Cichlidae; genus Tylochromis; species Tylochromis polylepis. The sequence goes on from VVHJ01063717.1 coordinate 4,975, forward strand.
GTTCTTAACCTTTTTACGACTCTGACATCCACTGGAGGATAAAAATATGTTTTGGCCCTTCTCCCCATCAAAGGAAATGTAAAATTTAGATGTGCCAAACACCATATTCGGTAATTACAAGCAGTCTTCAACATACGTGTTGGTTACACTAACGGTGGTTGCAGAAATGAGCAGGTGGGAGAAAGTATTGACGCCAGCCTTCCCGGTGTAACGCTGAACTTTGGACAACTACAACTTTCATGTTTGTTCAGACGGTCCATTCGCTCTTCCTATACCAGCTGGCTCAATAACTTTGTAGCTGCCCTTGATTTCATTCAGAGAGAATCGCATCCCCCATGTTGAACTGGAGTTTGCAATGGCAGATCGTCCTCTGCTATGAACAACAGCTATGAAATATTATTTAGGGGCATTAGAGGTGTCATGATGTAGTGGTACTGAAAAAGTCATCACATAAATAAAACTGTGCATAAGTTAATATGGTAAGCACTCCAGTTCTCACTCAGTTCGCAGCAACATGGTGACCAGTGAGCACAGAAAGTCAAATTCTGCAACTTTAAACAACAGTGAAAAAAAGGAGGCGACGCCCGGTACTCTTCTCAACGTCGAGGCGAGTGACTGAAGTAACTACCAATGACAGTGAAATACTGTTGATTGACATATTACAAGGTGGTAAATAAATTATCAAATGTTACCTAGGCAACCCGAGAGGGGAACTTCAGTTAGCAACAAACCATTAGCAACAAAGCAGGGCTACCTATGTGGATGCCCCTTCAGGGTAACAGACTCCAAGTGTCATGGCTCTGTTCTGCTTCACTACCTACTGCAGCTACAGCTCATCTATACTTTTTATAGCTATCTAATGTTAAAAGCAGTCACATGGGGCAAATTCTCGCACACACTGAAAAAGATTTACTACAAACTAACAACCCCAATAGTCACCCAACTTAATTAGCATTTTCCTGTCTTCTCTTGATACAGCTCCTCCCCGCTTCTTCGCTAGCTCCTCCCGGAGACTGCCTTACTGTGCCCTGCACCTTGTCTTCAGTGGATTTACTGAGTCACTACAGTTTTGTGGGGTTTCTTAGCTTTGTGATATTTTGTGCATAAACTGAATACCACATATATCCATGATACTTGCACGCAGACTAACACATGTGCAATACAACCTCACTTTGGCACAACTGGATTTAAAATCTGTGGAAAGAACTGTATATACAGCCAAAAATGTATTTGTTCTTCTGTGGCTACATGGTGATGTTTTGTGTCTAAGTTTTTTGAGAGTAAGTCAGATTCCTTGTGTGGGTTAACACGCTTGACTCTGATATCATACACAACATAAGTTGTAGCCAAAGCTTGATTTATGTTGCTGCAAAAAAGTGGCAAATTATGAAATGATGATGTTTTGTCCACATCTGTGCAATCGATACATTTTCGATGTGCAAACTGTGTGAAATTCTGTCACAGTCGGGGTATAAATTCTTCTCCCTAACCTGTGACATTAAAATTTTAATCAGATCGCCTTAGAGTCAATTATGAAGAAATTTCCTGACAGGCGGTCTTGAGACTGAGATGGAAAAACAACTGCAAAGCCATCACTGCTGACATTAAATGGTTATAAATTCAATATTTGCACTAATAAAACAAACTCAGAAACTTTACACCGTCTGAATTTGTCACTTGTTTAAGAATTTTTAGAAATATGCAATGCAGTAACTTCTGCCAGGCATTAACGGCTATAAAACACATTGTACTTAAATATTTGGATTCATAGTTGTAAAACGAAAACGAATTTAAATTGGTTAAACCATCTTTTAAACGGATGTTGGCCGGTCTCCAGTTGTAGCTCTTCAGTCTTTAATCCTGGCTGCCGTGTTGGAGCATGTGAGCGTATCTGTGCCGAAGCCAAGTGTCAAACAGTGGCTGGCTGACATCTGATGTGGCCCGTGTCCCAGCGAGGAAACGTTACACTGTGTGGTCATCACGTCTCAGAAGTTTCTAGCAGCCTCGCAGCTCTCGCCCTCCAGTCTGACATGTTTACATGTACACAGAGCTTACTTCCACGCCTCATCTCCTGTCCTCTCTCAGTCATCACCATTGTTTTCCCTCTCCTCAGACTCGTTTTGCTACCTTTGCACCAACTCTGTTTTTTCAGTCAATAGAGAACTTGCTTCTTTTTTTTTTTAAACACTACCTGGAGCTTTTTTTTTTTTTTAATTACTAAGGAAGCGATAAGCTGGTGGTAATAATAGCCACCCTGACTTGAGTATTACAGCCTGTAACTGTGCACACTCACTCCTTGTTGTTATAAGAATTAAATACAATAATATAAAACCACAATTAATAATCCACAACTACTGACTAAATATAATAACAAATAATACCAGATAATTCTGTGGAATGTACAGAATTTAAAGGATCATTACACTAAAAAAAATATCACTAAACGGATCTTGTTGGATCTGAAACGTTACCTGTTGAGACTGTATCAGATAAAAAACATAATTAAAGTAAAAATGAGCCATTTTCGGTTTGACTATTGCAAAAAAAAAGAAATGCACTGCATTGTTATGGAAGTCCAGTCACAGACTAAGCATCAACCAGCAGATAAAACAAATGTTGCTGGCAATACCATTACATATAACCTACATTTTAAAGACTAAACAACAGACCTTTGAGAATATATAGACTCCCCTCATCACCCTTCATGTCGAGAATTTGAATATAACAAGCTGAGGATGTTTCCCTCTGCTCTTCTTTTCCTTTTTTGTTTTGTGGAGCTGCAATTCTGAGCAGAAAAACAGAAGCATCCCCCTTCTGTGTGTGTGTGTGTTTTCCTTTTCTTTTTATTGTTCTGGCAATACAGCTTGATTATTCTGTAAACGCATAAGATGTTCTGATTTATGGCTGTATTGTGTTCAAATTTAATAAAAACACTGCTGAAAAAAAAGAAAAATAATGCACAACCATCATAAGGGCAAAAACATCATGGTACAAAATAATCTGTCAAACATAAACAGCTTGTAACATTAATAAAGTGAAAGGCATGCTGGGTAACAGGCTGTTAACAGCTGGGAGACAGTGAGGAGAGGTGAAGGTTTATAAGAACAGATCCAAAGTAACTTTCAACCAATAGCAGAGCTGTGTCTGCTGTCTGGAAGTCTTTCTGGCTTCAAGAAAATGAGGCTCATTTTCCACCATTTCTCAGCTGGACTTTAACCATGAGCGGGGCCAATACAGCAGGAAACAAGGTGATGGTAACATTTACTCAAAACTAGCCGGAGTTTTTACCTGGAGATAGAATCGCTTGTGTTAAAAAGTTTGGAAGAATGAGTGCAAGTGGAAACCATTCTGAAACCCTACACCGTAAACTGAGCTGTAAGCTTTTGTGCACCTCCTTGTGAATGTAAGTGCACTAAATGTAAGTATTTGTTCTCTGCACATTGCTTTGCAATAACGGTCAATCGCTAATGGGAATTCAAGCTTCTGGTTGCCTAGGTAATCTCTAATTACCTAAGCAACCGCTAACGTACCCGCCAACCCGCTGTACACAAATCTACAATATCCTTCACTCTCGCTGGTATTTGTTTAATTCAGTTGAAAAACATATCAGCGGTGGTTATTTTGCCCATCATCGCTTGGTCTCTGCTCACCAAATCGCTGTGAATTACTTCCTGCGCGTATACCCCTTAACTCTGAACCTCTGCCACAAATATGTAAGAGCCACTGAGTAAATTATTTTATAGAATATATGATTTCCATGGTCTCATTTTTTTTGTATACCGTTTTACTTCTTTTTCATGGTAAAAATAAAGTGTATTCTATTTCTATTTTTTCTTCTGTTAAAAAAAGAGAGCCACTGTAAATCTACATACAAGTTCACTATACTGTGAAACCACCACATTCTCAAAGATATACCCTTATGTAAATCTTTGGTCCTGCCACCTAGCCATAAAAAATGTAATAAAAATATTGAAAATAGAGGGTAAAATACTGGTAGTGTTATTTAAAAGAGGTTTTACAATATAATAAAATACCAAGCATGAAAAAATACATACATGATATTATCTGTAACACACAAACTTAATAAGCCAACCAGAATGTAGTTAAAAACACATTTCCTTATCAAAATGCCCCAAACTTCATATAATTTACTTATATACACTGATTAATACATATAGTGACAATAATTTTATAAAATATTTTATATTTTATATATTTTATAAAATATTTTATATTATATTTTATAAAATAAATATTTTATATAAAATATTTTATAAAATAAATAAAATATTTATTTTATAATAAAACCTATTAAAATATTTAATATTTAATTTAATATTTCTATTTATTGAATATTTAATTAAAATTATATTTTATATATATATATATATATATATATATATATATTAATAAGATATTTAATATAAAATATAAAATAATATTATATAAAATAAATATTTCATAAAATGAAATTAAAAAGTAAGCGGGGCAGGGATAGCTCAGTAGGTAGCGTGGTTGTCCCATGATCAGAAGGTTGGGGGTTCAAATCCACCGGCTACCCTGAGGCATCCTTGAGCAAGGTACCATCTCTACACACTGCTCCCCAGGTGCTGGTTTGGTGGCTGCCCACTACTTCACTGAGTGAATGGGTTAAATGCAGAGGACTACAAATTTCCCATGTATGGGACTATAACGGTTTATAAAATGATTTGTTCAAAGCCTTATTGTCCCACAAGAAATGAGCGTTAAGTATGTCTTCCAGTAAAATGTTTGGATATAAAATAAGCTTATTTGACAAACAGTTTACTTGTAATCTTAGTATCTGTAAATTGTTATACTATATAGTCAGTATCTCTACAAATAACAGCAAATGCTCCAAAAAAGCTAATTTTGACATATTGGCTACAGTCAATATGTCAATACTGTAATAATAGCTAATAATGGAGAAAGCAACAGAATTTCCTCTGAGGTGTATGTGGAGTATTCATATGTAGTAAAACCACCAACCTGCAGGGCTGAAAAAAACTGCTGTTCCTTTATTGGCCACTTGAGGCGAGTCAATCCCACTGACAGATTTAAAATTTTCAAACATATTCAAGTAATACGTTTCAGTCACAAAAAAATAAACATAGCCGCTATAATGAACAGAAAACACGTACATAAACAGTGGTGTAACTAATCTGTGTGTCCTAAACGGTACATTATACCAATGTCGATCTAAACAGCAACTTTATTTTGTGACGAATGATTAATTACTGTTTTGTTACTGAGTAAAGCTTGTCCAAACCTGCCTGAGGCTTGATTTACTGAGCCCAGCGGTCTATGCTGTAATGTCGTGTCTCACCGACTACCTGAATACATCATCGGCGTAATTATGCTGGTGAGTAAAGTGGAATTTCCCTTGAAGAGTGGGCACGCAGCACAAGGGAACCCTTTAAGTTCCTCTACCTTTGAAGGCCTTGAGTTTGAATCAGTCTTCATTCTGAAAGAACCAAAACACTTCTTTTCTGGCTTTTTTTCTCCCTCTTCTTACCCCCT
>VVHJ01063717.1:14896-25391 GCA_015107715.1 Tylochromis polylepis
GGGTTTAAAGAAAACAACGGCTCCTGTTTCTGCGAGTGCAAAGAGACAGGAGGAATGCGAGGAACTGAGAAAGGACGACTGCAAGTCGAACCTGAGATGCCCAAACCAGATGCAATGCAAGTCCAAACAGCTCCTGTGTCACAGATAACGAGGGGAAAGCTGCATGATAATAGAATGGAAAACAACGAGTCGCTCCTACATGGTCTCATTTTACATTAGTAAAAGACGACTACATGACTTTGGTGTTTGCAGAGGCTGATATTGGCATTTATAGAAAGTATAAGAGTAACGGAGACAGAAGAAACACCCTTCAACCATGTTATGAGTGTTGATGTTGCATAGTTTGTCCACTACAGGGCAGTCTGCAAGTTCCCCGTTGGAAACGCTTGCTTGTAAGGCCACGAACACAACACATAGCTGATCCGAGCACAGCACAAAAAAAAAAAAAAAAAAAAAAAAAAAAAAAGAGAGAGAGAGAGAGACAAAAACAGGGTGGTAATAGCTAAAGGTTTCAAAAAGGCATATATAAGCCAATGCATAACATCACAATGGCTACATCCATCTTTCCTATATAGTCTACAGCTGTAGCATCATTTATTTCCCAAGAATCTCGATGAAAATGAAGACATACAGCTACTTCTCACAGACGGTCTCACAGTGTGAAAAAAATTAGTTATGAGGTGAGGAAAAATGAGGTGGCTAGAGCTTCTGTTTTGCTTGTGAGATAACTATGAGGAGCATATTCCTAGTGAAGAGACTCCATAATGCAAGTTTGCAAGCTTTGTAAAAATGAATTTATTCCATTTTTCACCCACACGTTGCTCATTGTATCCTGCCAGATAAAAAATAGAGCCTTCCAGGAAACATCAGCACATATCTCACATTTCTTTTCTGAGTCTTCACATTGCAAACTTCCTTCCTGCTTTTCACTAAGCTGTTCAGGTCTCCCACAAGCTTACAATAGGCAGGTGTGACTCGCGACTGGTCTACATTATCTGGCAGCACACAGCAATTTCAGGAGGGATGCTTAAGCAGCTTGGACAGATGTGCTGCATGGATTAGACCACCTTTGATCCGAGCGTGTCCAATCAATCATCATGATACTTTGCTTTATATAGTTTTCTGAATTATTATCAAGCTTAATATTATCTTTGTTAGACACTCACAGTGACTTCAGTTAAGCTGTAACAACTGTAAATTGTATTCCCTGGCTGTCACAACACCTCTTCAGAAACGTGCTAATTGGGAAGACTCAGCTTATTCTCAGTACTCAAAGAAAAAGAAAAAACAAAGATAAAGAAATGGAAAGTGTGAGACTCTTGACGTCCCATGCTCGGCTGTCATAGCGCAGCGTACTGCTGCTCCTCTGAGATTTGCCGCTGTGAAAGGCACACACAAAGGCTTGCAAACTCCTCAGTCGAGTTTTATCGTAGGTGTGAGGGAAGAGACAGTAATCAAGGCCATCAGAAGTGCATTCGCGAACCTCGTGTAGGTTCATATTAATTTGTTTGAGCAGTTTTAGTGTGACGTCAATGGAGTATTTTTGGAAGCCTCAGTTTTGGTTGTTAGGGTGATAACACCGATGCTTTATTTAACTCCATGACTTCATCATTATTTGTTGTGAAAAGACTGAAATAAGAAACATGTCACAAATGAAGTACAAGCATCTCACATGGGAGACTATCAGAGTTCAGTGGCTGCTCAGAACATTTTTGATGTGACAGCATTGGAAATATTGCTGGCATCAAAGCTCCAAATTTTGGGGCAAACTCTTCCTAATGATGAATTCCAGCATTATGTTTTCATAATTCTCTTCAGCTCCATACAGCATTTGTGGGCAGTGGGGGGAAAAGCACATGTGATTTTAAAAAGGAGTGCATCTCCTCATCCATTTCAATTTACTCCCTAATTCCAAGAGCTCTAATTTGATCTTTAATCCAGTTGCAGGTCCTCGGAGACCTATTAGCAGCAGGTTTTTATAAAAGAAAGTACTGCAGAGTGTGACTTTGAAGTAGCCATTTTCCCCTGTAGTGGAAACACTACTGTTTTTTTTCCCTTTTGCAGGAAATGTACTTTGTTTGAGGGAAAGAAAAGTTAGCATTTCATAACTTAGCTTGTATCTAATAAAGCAAGAATGAAAACCAAAAGAAAAGCCAGACCAATATGGTTGCTGGAGAACTGCCCGGCTTTCTCATATGTTTTATGAATGGGGTTAGAAGGTCTGGAAGGGGATATACCTTCAGAATGCACCAAGAAATATCCCCATTTTTAGACATGGAGCGAATGTTTTCAAACTTTTAATGCGAAATGAAATAATTAAAGACAACATGTCTGAACTCTCCACGCTGAAAGGAGCTGAAACTTTTATGAGCGCCATCCAGTTTTTTTGAAGCCTGACGTAGGAAGCTGCGCCTTCTCTGTGGCACACTTTTCAGACTTTATGAATAAAATATGACATTCACATGGGTGTGCTTAAGCAACAAAAAGAAACACTCTTTGGGTTGTTCTACAATGATTTCAAGAAGATCTTTTGTGAAGGGGATGGGGGTGGTGAGAGGCACAAACAAACCCACTGTCGCTTTCAAAGTATGTAGCCTTTTGATGATCAAAGCATCTGCAAGCATATTATCCTCATGTAAAGAAATGAATAAAAAGTGAAGATTTATATGGTTCTAGTTCTATGATTTTTGCATATTAGAGCGAGAGCAGTGGTCGAGGAAGACTTGATTCACTTGTTAGATTCCAGACATGTGGGGATTTTAATAGAGATGGATGGAAGGACATGAATTATCCTCATAGATATTTTGGTCGTAGTGGTCTTCGGACATTATAATAATTGCATGACTAGCATGAGGCTAACTGAGTGCTGCTTAAGGAAGGTTTTGTAAAAACTATGATTAAGACTAAATCCTGGTATCACAATCAAAGTTGGCATGGTAAAACGCTAAATGATAAACATCTGCACCACTGTGCCTAACAACAGCCTCACAGATCCATTAGCTCTAAAGCATTTTTCGGATGAAGGGACAGTAGGTACACCCTGCTGAAACTGCTATTAGATAGTACCTCCCCTTCCCCTCCCTCTCTTTTTGAGACTTTCAGAAAGTCATCCGGAGACACAATTACTTCTGTCACTTTTTATGTGAACAACGGAGTCTGATGCAATCAATCAGACCAGGAGAGAGTGTGTATGAGAGGATCTATTTAACCAATATCACATCTGCACTGCATCAGCTGGGGGTTTTTTTTCACTTCTTCTTTTAACCAGACACCGGTTGAACATCGTCTCACGGAAACTACTACTGCACCAGCCCTTAGTCTTGTTATGGACACATGACTGTTAAACATGATTGACAGAAAACCATCATTTTTGCTAACCTCAACTGTTGTTGCATAAATCCGCGTGCAAGCCATGTGCTGTGTTTGTGATCTGCTTTATCAGCCTGCATGGCCACCACCCTAAGAGGAAGCTTTAACTGTGTTGGAAAATTTGTTGTGTGTAAACATGACTCAAATGCAGCTTGAACTGTTCTTAAAATATGTTTAACCAAACAAAGTGGTTATAGGTATAAATTTAATACTAGGAACCCTGCTTTTACAGACTTTCAGACTATGCTGAGTCCATATAACATATGCTTGACGCCACATAAATTCATTGTTGTATCTCCTTGAGGGCATTATCGTACATACCTCCACTGACCTTTGTTTTCCCCCACCTTTTCACCCAGTAGAGCTGTGTGGTGTTTGAGTACCACTGGGGAGCCTGCAGAATATCTGTCAATTTTTGATTGCCTCTGAGGAGCAAGGAGGAGACGTGCCTCATTAAAAATGAATGTATCAGAGGAGAAAAATCGATGGTTACAACAATGGAATATATTTAGTGGAGACCCCACCATGACATCAGGGACATCTCAGTCTGCAATGATATGATGAACTCATTAAAATGATTGAAGCTGGTCTTCAAAGAGCTACCTTTGAAATCCCTGATCAGCAGGCTAACATGAATCAGAGCCAAGATACTGAAGTCATGACCTTAATTCTTTCATTTAGCAGTGTTCTTGTTTGATAACGACAATGCTGAGCAGCAGCACCTGATATGGCACCCAACCCTGGGTTATATTTTATGAACCTAAAGGACTTTAATTTAATCTGTTACATGAATTATGGTGAATTATAGGTTAACAAAGGTACCTTCAGGTTCTTGTAGGGTCTTTTTTCTTTTTCACCTTTCCTTTTTTCTGAAGAGCTCCAAACACGGGATGGCAAGGTGGAAGGCAAGCAGAGAGGCGAGGTAAATATAAAGTTTAATTCATTTCCGCAGCACCTTTCTAAGGATAGTCAATAAAAAAGAAAGAGGCACACTGCACACAGTGATGCACACAATGTCAATGAAAGTCCCCCCAGTACAAGCAGGGTTTCAAATGTCGATTAAAAAGTATTTACCCCGCTGACCAGCCCAATATCAATCGGAAAGCTCAGCCAAGGTCTGAAACGTTCCCTTCTTTAAACCTGAACTTTAACTGCCTGTAATATTTCTCATATTACGCCAAATAAGGAAAAGAACGTAAGCAAGCGTTATGTGGTATGCAGGTATGGAAATTAGTAAGCCTGAAAATTAGCAAATGTAAGCCAAATTCATTTGTGTGGCACCTTTTGCTACAACCCAAGTGACTTTTTGTTTTTAAAAAGAGGAAAACAAGGCTGAAAGCAGTGGCAAAAGAAAAGCGGTTTGAAAGAGGAGAGTTGGAGTGAGGCTCAAGCTTTCTGGAAGTTTATCCCAGTTTCAGATATGTGGTTCACAGAAACTAAACTCAGCTTCTCCATGTTTTCTTTTCACTCCGGGGACCCTCAGCAGGCCTGGGAGGTCTGGACGGCGCATAAAATATCAGCAGACCCGAAACTTATTTTGGCCCTAAACCATTTAGTGCTTTACAAAACCGGTAGCAGTGTTTGAAAAATCTATTCACAGGAAGTCAGTACAAAGAAGCGAGAAGTGGAGTTAGAGTAAGTATTGCACTTGTCTTTTAAGACTCCAGCAGCAGCGTTTTGAACAAGCTGCAGCTGTGTGATCGACTTGTTTTTGAAAGACCTGTGGCAAAGCTATCCGACTTGTAGTTTTTGTTGAATGCACGTGTACACCGAGCATCCCTAATTTGATAGTAGAATAAGCAGCAGATTTGTAGACATTCTCTTAAGTATAACAGTATAGCTGACAAATATCCACGACACACAGCAGTGCATACAGCCGGGACAGAATTTCATTACAAGCTGAAATGATGGAAAACAATTTTAAAAGTGTATTTTCTTCAAATACAATATCTGAAACACAGACATGCACAAAAAGACTGGTAATGTGCTGCAGGGCAGATAGGTATTGCTAAAAGATGATTGAGCTTTGTCTGATAATGCACCTCAAACATCTATTCACAGTTGATTTAAATAGATTCTCTGTGTTTGGGGCGAAAAAAGTACCTCACGATATATTTTGACACAGTAAAAATAACCTCATGTCCACTTCTTTATAGTGTATGAAAAGGCAGTTCTTTCATCTGAGCAGCTGCTTTGTGAATAATGAAAATCTCCAGAATATTGATATTGAATGGTTTCCCATTAGGTTTAACAAACCTTTCAAAAGTTGGGGAAAAAAAATCAAATTAAGCATGTTCTATATTTTCCACTTGCGTGTGAATACTGCGTTGCCAGAGATAAATTGTATCTGTAAATCTGAACTGTCAATTAAGCCCGAGACTCCGGTTTTTGCTGGATTCTGCAATGATGGGCCTATTCTCTGCTCGAAAAAGTATACGACTCTCTCTTCCTCCTTTCATCATTAAAGTTTCATAAGCAAAAACAGCACACCAGACAGTCAGTCAGCGGATCAAAAGTTTCACTTTCGTACTGAAATATCTTTATTCAGTGAACATGATGGATTGGCACGCACTATTTTCTTAATTTAATTTAGTCTGGTAACTTTTCCTGTAAAGGCACAATTTGATTCACCTTTTTAGTTTTTAATTAAATGTCAAACGTTGAATGGATCGGCCCTGAAATTTGACAGATATTCATGCTTCCCGCTGAGTAAATTGTAACTGTTAGTGCTAATTAAATGTTTGCACAGTAGCACATGAAATTCAGATGAGAAACTTGGTATAGCTGCGCTGTGACCTGCTGGTTGCATTTACCTCAAAGAACCTCATAGAAAATTCTCAATAAGTGCCAGACTGAGGGGTGGCAAAGCTAAAATTAAGGTTAGATAAGCTTTATGTGCCTATGCTCCCTCACGAAATCCAAACCAGAATGCTCTTCCAGTAATATTATTTCCTCTAGCACTGTTAAAAGCTTGAAGTATTCAATAACAATTAGATCAAGGGCCACGCTGGGATCAAGTTTAGGCGCAAGTTTGACACGCACTGTGATTAGCTGGATGGTCTGAACTCCATCCTCAAGGACTGTGGAGAGAAAATAAGCAATTGCAGAGAGAAATGTGCTCATGTCATTGGTTCTGCAAGAACTTTAATATAATCTAATAAGAATGGATGTGTTTATTTGAATCTTGGGAGAACTTTGTGCTCCAAACAAGTCTAAAATATTCTTTTTTTTTTCCCTATCAGCCGAAATTCATCAAAAAGGATTTTTTGATCTCTCAGATCTAAATCCAGATGACCGGGTTTGTTATATGAATAACACAGCATGGAATTTAAGATCACAAATACTTTTGTTCCTTTGAAAAAGCCCATGAAGATCAAACAAATAATCGAGCTCTCTGGGGATAGTGAAAAGGTAACAAATTATGCTGTCTGAGAGGGAAAAGCCGGCTTTTCACGTCCTAACATTAAATTTCTTTTTGACATTGTTTTACATTAGAAAGTTCTTGTACCACTCTTACGGCTAACTTATATAACATATCCAAGCATTACAGCTCTCAGTGGACTCATCATCCACATCATCATCGCAGTCATTAAAAGTCAGTGAAAGCAACTTTTAATGACATGTTCCCCTGTTATTCTACAAGAAATAACTAGAAATAATTATGTTTTAAAACCAAATGTTAGAAACTGACCTAGAAAACAGACAAAGTTTTTCAGCAAGTGCTCTCAAATCAACTCTCCCATCACCTGCACTAACAAGGTTATGTCTTTGCCTCTTCTTATTATCATTATCATGTTCTGTCTGATATCTTAAAAGGTATGAATGGATATACGTGATATTAGTTGGAGAGGTGAGCAATGAGCCAAAGAACAATTGATTACATCTTGGGAGTGCTCCAGGTCTGGGATTTCCATCATTAGACAGTTATTATTTTTAATCCATAACTATGCGTTTAAGGTAGATAGAGGATTGATTCCAAATTCTGAGGGTGTCAGGGTCAAAGAACCAATTTATAAACGATGTGATAGTACTGATGTCTTTAGCAGGCAGGTTTTGGCTTAGCTTCAGTCTTAAGTTTGATTGTGCTAAATCTGATGTTTCTGCAAACCTGGGCTTCGGCCAGGTTTAGAGAACCACAGGACAAGAAAATGATGATCACAGGAGGGGATATGCTTTTAATGCTTTTCATTTTAATGAAGTGTGCGTTCCTTTCTTTACCTCTGTCTCCTTGTTCTTTACAGAAGTAGTAATTGCCTTACAGGGATTCTGAGGCAGCGCAGTACTCAGTAAGACGTTGTCTTCGACATCCATCTATGCCTCTGTTCCTGGGGTAATTAAGGTTTGGAGTCACCTCAGGAGATATTGTGGCTCCTCAAACTAGCTAGCTCGGGCAATCTGTGTCACAGCGTGGGGAGTAATATATGCATGAGACTGTGTGTGTGTGTGTGTGTGTGTGTGTGTGTGTGTGTGTGCGCGCGCGCGCGCATGTGTTGTGAAGGTAAGGCCTTCTATTAAATGAGGGGAGTTTGAGGGCAGCTCCTGATGTGAAGTGGGTGATAAAATGAAGAGCCATTTTCACAAAGTTCAACGACAGGCTAAACCTGGAAGGCTAGACTGAGGTAAAGCGCCTCATTTCCCTTTGAGTGACTCTGTTTGTGTCCTTTGCTATTGTTTGGCATGACTGAGACATAATTGTTTAACGAATGGAAACAGCACTGTCTTTATTATGGTGCTGTGGAAGGAAATAACTCTATATACTGAACAGCTTATAGTCTACTTTGGGTCACTTTAGTGGATCCTCCACTATTATACACATATTGATGTAATAAGCCTAACCATTCTCAAGCAAATTATCTGAATATAAACGTAATGAATCCCATTACACAAGTGACTGAAGGAGATTTTTGTTTTCCCAAATATTTCAGGATAATCATGAAAGAAGCAGCAAAAAAAAGAGCATTGTGCCACCAGTTGTGATTATATCAATAAAGAATAAAATCCATCTATAATTAAGGAAGCAGTGCATCCCCAGTTGGCTCCATCAGAACCACAGCAACAGTTAATTGCTTTGTGCCTGAGACAGCTTCTTCAAGTACTTGGGAATCTGGTCTGACAGCACCCTGTCCTTCTTCCAACATAAAGTGAAGCCCCAGCTGGGGCTTTGCCTTTTAGATCAGAGCTATTCTTCTTTGCCTCCGAGGTGAGCCAGGCAGGCACTGAGCTCTGGTTAGGAGGTGCAGAGAGCCAAGATCGGTCCACCCAATCGATACGGGGGAGTCTGCTTAACATTTTTATCCTGTCTGCATTTCCTTCGAAGGAGCTGTTGATGTAAATTACCAAAGCAAACTTTGTGGCGAGCGCTCAACTCAACTAGAGCGTAGAATGGCACACTGCAAAGACTCTTGAATACAAAGACCCATAACTCTGTAGCCCCAAGAGAGAAGCTTTGATTTATTTCCAAACTGTTGGGCTCTGTGATAAGTAACAGCAGCTGAGTCAAAAACTGTTGGTGCACGCTCATGTTGGTGCCAAACTGAAAGCTCAGGAAACAACCAGAACTCTCATCTTTGATGTTTTATTTTTCTTTTGACACAAGCAGCTCATTTGTCCCAGACTTTTCCTGCCACTGCCATCAGATGATCATCCATTCACTGCTAGATAAAGGTGACATGCTACACATATCAGCCTTTCAAAGTTGTGTGTGATTGGTTACATATTTTGAGGTGATGCCAAGGTTTCTGATGCCAGTGTTTCTGACAAGTCAGAGTTACGAGTACAAATGTTTTCCTCTGTAAAGAATTTCCTAAAAAATACTGTCTTGCATTCGTCTTTTAACTCCTCTTTTCTTTCTTTTGTTTTAGTAATGCAGCACTGTGCATTTTGCCAGTAATACCAGTAATAATACCTCAGTGCAGCATTATTCAGAAAAATCTCCTTTCCATTTAGAGCTTTGGGATTCAACTTTATAATAGTCTGTTAACTAGAAGCTGATTTAAACTTAAGCCACACTTCGGTGTCTGTGGGAGATGAAAACTATCTGGCTTTGTTTTTGTCATTTTTGTTACGTCAGCATACCTGACATGTGCAAGTATATCTCCATGATTTTCTTTTTCCAGTTAATTTTTGTGATCATGTCACCACTTTTTTCTATGACCCGAAGATGATCCTTCAAATACTGAAGTCGTGTTTACGCTGAAATACTCATGAATGTGATATTGAGCGACAGGTTGCTGCAGGAAAAGCTTCTAGGGAAACAATTTAATGCCCTTTTGCTACTGATGTAGTGCCTTTTTAAAAATAATTTCCAGCTTCCTTTTTTATCAGCTAAATTCAGCCACAGTAATCACCTATTTTTTTTGGATATATATATAGATATATATTCTTTTTAAATTGGTTGCAATTTCCTGAGCAACCAAACAACACAAACACTGTTCAACAAACACTGTTCAACGGAGGGATGTTTTGCCCAAATCTGAAGCACAAATCTCAGAGCCCAGAGCTACCAGCTACAGAGTCATGTTTTATTTTCTTCCACTGCTCTTCGTTTCTTGTTTTCTTGATTTTCCAGATAGCTGGTTTAACATGTACCCCCAAAAAAGATATATATATATACACTCAACAAAAATATAAACGCAACACCTTTGTTTCTGCTCCGGTGTGACCACCATTTGCCTCATGCAGTGCAACACATCTTCTTCGCATAGAGTTTATCAGATTGTCAATTGTGGCCTGTGGAATGTTGGTCCACTCCTCTTCAATGGCTGTGCGAAGTTGTTGGATATTAGTGGGAACTGGTACACGCTGTCGTATACACCGGTCAAGCACATCCCAAACATGCTCAACGGGTGACATGTCCGGTGAGTATGCTGGCCATGCAAGAACTGGGACATTTTCAGCTTCCAAGAACTGTGTACAGATCCTTGCAACATGGGGCCGTGCATTATCTTGCTGAAACATGAGGTGATGTTCATGGATGTATGGCACAACAATGGGCCTCAGGATCTCATCACGGTATCTCTGTGCATTCAAAATGCCATCAATAAAATGCACCCGTGTTCTTCGTCCATAACAGACGCCTGCCCATACCATAACCCCACCACCACCATGGGCCACTCGATCCACAACA
>VVHJ01063718.1:0-26546 GCA_015107715.1 Tylochromis polylepis
ACTTCTTCAGTTCTAAAAGCAAATTTTGAGATCCCTTCCCAGACGCCTTAACGCCCACTCACATCCTGGGCCATTTGACCTCAGGAAATCACATGATAGGGTGGGGCTAGGTTTCACAGTGGGTTCACCCGAAACCTTGGCTGATTGTGACCCACACCCGTTCTCACATCTTGGCTCGTGTGATTAAGTAGAGGATCAATAGGGGGTCCATGACCCTCTTTGGGGGACACTCCCACAGGGCTTAAAATCTGGGACTCTCCACCATTTGCTTTTAGTACTGAAGAAGGTTCTCAGATGAGAGGTGAAACGTCTTCAAGAAACTTAAAGAAGTCCAGACGCTTTTCTTTCCAAGCTCCTTAGAATCTGATTGCCAACACCTTCAATTTTCAGCATGACAATGATCCCAAACACACTGCCCATACAGTAAAAGCATACCTGGGTAGAAAAACACACAGTGGAACACTGTCAGTTATGGATTGGCCTCCCCAGAGTTGAGACCTCAACATCATTAAAGTGTTGGGTCATCTTGACAGCAAAAGCAGCAAAAGGCAGCCAAAGAAAAGCTTTGGATGTCCACCAAGAAGCCTGGAGAATTATTCCTGAAGACTACTCAAAAGCTTGCCTGAGAGAGTTCAGGCTGTGTTGAAGAATAAAGATGGTCATACCAAATACTTTGTTTCAAGCTTGCTAGAATTGTACAAAGTGTATTTTTGCTTCATATACTCCATTTCCATCTATGTTTGGACACATTCCAATAAATTAATGCACCCATTTCCTATTTTCCCAGCAAAATAGAAAGAAATGAGAAGGGGGCTATTGACTTCTGTACAATTCTATACTTTACCCACTCCCCCCCAAAATAAATAAGATGTAGTTCTAGTTTTAGTGACCTTGTTTTTGATATACTGAGCCACTGGTCCCTTCCCCAGCTCAGACGTAGTCCGCTCTGTGATGCTGAGCGATGGCGCTATCATTTGTCCGCTTGATCGGTCCACACAGATAAAATGGATGAGGCCTGGAAAATCCTCCAGGTAAGTGAGATTAATCAGTTAAGATCAATACACTCAGCATAACAATGGGGTTTTTTTTGTTGTTTTTTTAGGTGTGTGCATGTTGTTGAAACCCATAACAATATGAAATATACTTTTACAAATATTACAACTTCTGCTTTGTAGAAAAAAATTGCACAGAAATCAGACAAAACAGGACATCACAGAGTTGTTGCACTGAGAGGATATGAGACCATAGTGATATTCCTCTTGCTTTTCACTAATAGGAAGTCCTTCCAGTCCATCAGTTTCTCCCTTAGAGAGTGAGACAAAGAAGAAGATAGGAAGACAAAGAGGATACAGAGAAAACGAGGCTGTACAGTGTCACACTAAAAACAATGAATTCAAGTTGGCAAACATAACAAACATAACAACGAAAATAGTAGCTGACAGACACTCACTGCACCATGGTCTGGGCCCGTTCTTGCAGACCAGGGGAGAGACGACGAGGAGTGTCGGCTGGTCCAGAGTCAGACAGAAAACACTGTCGGTATATGCCACACAGCTGCGTCTTCATGTTCTTGCACCACGGGATAAGACTGCAACATAAACACACATTTAAAGCCTCACAGGGTCTTCCAACTGTCTTGCTGTAATTTGGCCAGCAGAGGGCAGTAAGAGACTTACTCTCTGCTGAACCCAGGCCCTCCTCTGGAGAAGGCCCGGTTTTTGAATTCGGTCCATACATTTTGTAACTGTGAGGACTGGTGAGAAGAAAAAAGGACCAAAAAAAAAAAGAAGATTTGATTGGATCATGTGCAAACATTCTGTATTTCTGTGATAACAAAGGAAGATTAAAGGAGTTAGTATTTTAAAGTTGTATTTTACAAAGGTATTACTCTTAAAATAGAATTGGGTGTTTTTGGCAAAGCCAGACAAGTGCTGAGGAAGTGTAGAACAATACAGCCACTGAACACAAAAGCACAACACTTTTCGAAAACCCCCATTAAAAACAAACCTGTATCCCACTCAGTGCCAGGGTTTTAATGAATTTATCCAGCTTGCTGCGCACTTCATGCATAGGCTGGCCTCTTGTGGAACCTCCTTGGCCTTCATTTAAACGCTTCTCCAGTTTGGCGAAGGCTTCCAAAAATGTATACACAGACATGGCCACTCCACTGGTGGGAATCTGACACAGATAAATATACAAAAATGAACTGTTTAAACAAGTGAGCAAAAATGTATTTAGATGCTGTGAACACTTCGTAGCACAGAGGTTAAATAAAAGTATCTACAAATGAGTCACAAATACTCCCCCTGCTGGCCACAAAACCATAACATGTCTGTGCGCACATACTGTACTGAAAACAAGCAAAGCACATATAGACTGTATGTAACTTCATATAGAGTCACTGATACACACACTGATTGCTTGTCTGTATTCACAAACCTTAGTTAGCAGCACTAGTGTGATGCCAGGCCACAGTGGGAGACAGTACATGGCGTGAGGCATCATGGGATAGAGGCCATCTTTTTGCGAGACCTCTAAGAAGACTCTGTGAGGGGTTGCTGGATCAGGTGGACAAACTTCTAGAGTACTCAAGCTGTCCTCTGCCATCTGAATACATTTTTTTTTCAGTCACATTGTGTCAGAGGTAACACACAAACAGCAAGAAGTTTACTTTGCTTTGAAAAGTATTCTCACCTGGATGTCTGGGTCTACAAACTCAAACACAGGAGTGCTTCCCCTCACTGGCTTTTCTGGTGATGTGAAAAATAAAGGAATAAATGATGAGGAACATGCTCTGCACACTTAATATGACTTAATCTGGTCACAGATACAGAGGATAGTTTGAGAAGTAGGAATTTTGTCTCCTGTTCCCCAAACATCATTTTAAAACTGCATTTTGTATTTACTCAGGTTATCTTTGTCTATTAAAATTTGTTTGATGATCTGAATACAAAAGCTCTACTCAACAACCCACCTGAACTGCTCGAGTCTTTGTCTGTAGGTGAGGGCTCTGGGGTGTAAAAACTTTCATGGCCAGAACCAGATGTACTCTCAACATCCTTCAGGCGAAGTGCACAGAAACAGAGAATAAACACTCAGTAACAACATGCTTTGTCGGTGCTGTTTGAGAGGCTGTCACCACTTTGTACCTCAGGACTTGGGTCATCCACATCCACGTTGCTAGGATACATATTCTGTGCCATGATGATGAGGGCCAGGAGGTCTGAGGTGCTGAGTGTACTTGCATTGCGACTAGAGTGAGTGAAAGAAATGGGAGATGGCTGTAACCATTACCATGTTGAAATGTAAAAAGTAAAAAAGGTATGTATGAGTATATGAACTGTAAGTACAGGTGATACACGAGGAAGGGTGCAAGCTATAAAAACAAAAATGTGACAGGTTTATAGAAACATCTGTACCTGGAGTAGAAAGCGAGCAGTTTGGTGTGAACCAGGATGAAGGCATGCAGCACCTCCTCTCCCGCTCTCTCTACGCTGCTGTTGAGCTGCTGAACCAAACGGCGCTCCAGGAACTCGATGCACTGTTCACACAGTGTGGGGTGGATCAGCCTCTCCACCGCCTAAGAGAGTGAAGACAGTGATTTTTAAAGAAGTCTGTTTATTGGATGAGATAAATTGGATACTGGACTGCGAAAATATTAAAATAAAAAAAGTCTAATGTATGCTTTTGGCCCTCAGAAAAGAGAGGGAAATCTTGTGAAAGACAAACTTTCAGAATTAAAAAAAAAAGAGAATAAAGTCTACTTTCTAATCTGTACTAAGTGTGAAGGAGCTGCACCTCCACTAAGAAGCTCTGATCATTCTCTCGGAGGTGGCTGTAGGTCTCCAGCAGACTCTGGAGATGCTTCCACAGTCTCAGCCTTTGCTCTGTGTCCCGGGCGCGCAGTCTGGTGACAAGCAACATATCCTCATGTTAAACATCATGCTGTACTAAAAGCCAATGATAAACAGACAAAATGTCTTACTCTTTCCTGAGGAGGTTCCCACTGAGGGTCACCATGCCAAACAAAACGTCAATCATCTTCTTCATCACGTAGATTTTCCTCCTTAGATCCTCCTCTTTTTCCTCGCCATCTCCATTCACAGCAATGTACAGGCACTCATCAAACTGAAGACACAAAATACCCTAATAAATGTATTTCTGCCCCAAGCGAATGAATGAGCTGGAAAATAAAGTGGAGGCAGTTGTCTTCTGCTCTTTGTTTTCTCTAAGAGATGAAGGGTTTACACAAGAAAGAGCCAAAAGGCTGCTGACACTGAGTGGACCTGAGACATGTCAAGTGCTTGGACTCGATAACTGCATCATGCGCAGCAGGAGGATAAAGCCGGGCTTGATTCCTTAACAAGACTCACATGATAAAACATGTTGCTTCAAAGAGACAAAGGCCTGCATTTAGGTGATTGTGCTGCTACTGAAGTCTGATTGTTTTACAGATCAGAAAGCTTCAAACAAGGTCGAGGGAGATTAGAGTCATGGCACAATTGTTAGATAACTTAGGAACTTGTGGAGGCGGCGAAGACAGTTTTTCTGTGTATGGCGGGTGCTACCTGGTGTAGTACGTAGATGTGGTTGTTTTCTGTCGTGAAGGATGTGTAGCTGTCACCCTCTGACAGCATGGTGCTGAAGGAGATGATGATGGGAGCAAACAGAGTGCTGATGCTGTCCTCAAAGGCCGGAAACTGACCATTGGAACACAGGGAGGGAAAAAAGCAAATGATCAACTCATTCTAACACATACAGGAAGCAAGTTCAAAAGTTCAAGTTCAAAAGTGTGCTGAATGCAGCTTTCTTCATCTTTACCCCGTGGCCTTCCTCTTGAGACGCTCCATACTGTTCCTGGATATTCTGCTGAAATTCCAAGTCAGTCCAGTGGAAGAGCATTTCAGCACTCTCACTTGCTATCAGCAAGCACTTCATCTGGACTACAGATGCGTTCCTGTCCTATTTTAATGCGGTGTCCTATTTACTCCAACTTCTCCACATGCATTAGGCTGTAAAAAAAAAATGTTAAAAGTACTGAGGTGAAAGACATAAAACAGAGTCTGGGAAGGAATTTTGTGAAGCACAAAGGACTGACTTAATACTATTCACACAGCTAAGGCATGTCCACAAGGAAGATGTTAAAATCTTGAAACACGATTAAACAGAACTCAATCCTCAGATTTCCACAAAGTTTTTCCATTTTATTGTTCCAGCATTTAGAGCACAAGTTTGAGAAATCTAAAAAAAAAAAAGAAGAAAAAAGATCACATCATTTTTTCAGCTTCTGAAGAAAATGTTTGAGAACTAGTGACTTATGAAAAGGTTGCCAAGTAGACCCTGACTGATATATTGGTGGGGCCGATATTAGCTATTGGCAAGTACATCGATGTTACCATTATAATGGCCGAAACACCCTTCAACCATGGTGTGTTTCGGCCATTACAGAAAGCTTGATCAGGTAGTTCACTCAGCTCTGAGTGTATTCACCCTCAGGCACGTGTGTGAGTAAAGAACTCATTGTCAGTGCAAAAGCCATTATCAAGTGAAAAGTCTTCATTAATGGAGCTTCAATCCCACATTTCAACATGGTAATGGGTAAATGGGTAAATAAAGAGCAAAGCCTCCATTTTAATACAGTGGACAGAGGAATATGAACAGTTAGTCAGTCTGGATCATGACGCTTATCTTGAAAAACAGGAGTGTTTCATGGGGCTGAAAGAAAAAAAAATATCGACCCACATATCAGATTTTTAAATAAACAAATATTGCTATTGGTATCGACCTTAAAACTCCTACATGATTAGGAAATAGGGATACTTAAGGGTTTAAAAATTATTTAAAAAAAAAAAATATTATAGATTATAGGTCTAGAAATGACTGACAGATTTAAAATCACTCCCACATGTATCTCTGTAGCATCTTTGGTATAAAGATCATGACTAGACATGAGCTCAGTGACACTGAATCATTGTAACGGTATTATTATTGTGAATATATTTGCCACAGGAGTAACTGGAAGCAAGGAAATAAGCCTTCCCCTAGGCTCTGTTGCTTCTTGGCCTAAAGTAGACAGTCTCTGATATTATATCAATGACGATATCCAGGCTCAGAGGCAGGGAAAAAAGTAAGATCAGGAGCAGAAATACCAAAATGTCCACCCTTGGTCACAAAGGTCCTTCCCCTCAACAAAAGACATAAATAATGTTTGTAATTGTGGTGAGGGCAACGCAGTGAGTGTACAGATCGGGTAACAACACCTTTGAAAAAGAAAGGATCCTTAGGGGCTCAAAGCCTTGAAACATAATAAACAATCTTTTCCTCTCTTTCTTTTTATGTTTTACATGTTTTTTGTACATCTAAAGCATATTTAATTAATATCTCAGGATAGCCAGTTAGGCAAAAACTGTGAAAAAGGCAGAAAAATCTGATTTGCAAAGCTTTTGCAAACCTATAGACTAAAAAATGTGCAATCAGAAACAACTGACGTAACCATGAGCAGCTTACGTTAGTCTTCTTTCGTGGAGTTCCGATCCGTGCATTACATCCCGTGCTTTACTAAAAGCCTTCCCTCCTTTACCAAACTTGTAACTTCCTCCATACACAGTCTGCTGATCCACAAAAGTAATGAACAAAGTTACAACTCGTGTCACCGCAAATCACTCACACTTTTCTCCGCCGGATAACTCCAGCATCCCAGTCCAGTGTCTCCGTTGTCCTAACAATCAGCCCTCCTCAGCTTTCCGTGCCGTTTGGGGACGTTTTCATAGCGGGTTACAGTTTCAACCCAAGCTGCCTTCTTCCTTCCGCGCTGCAGCGCCACACCAGCGCTCAGTCATGTGACTTCAGGCAGGAAGTTTGCTGGTGTGAAAAGAGCTGGAGCTGTCAAACTATCGAGGAGAGAGGCCCGCGACACTGCCGCTGTTCAGGAGCTCGTGTTATGTGGAAGCTCCTTGAAGTGGATTACCCCTCGGGGAGCCCGATGATCAGTGAGGCAGGAAAAAGTCATGTGCTGGTGCATGAAGTGGGCCACATGACTAGGGGAGCTATGCTGTATAATAGTTTGGTATTTGTGGCACGCAGCTGCATGATTGAGACTGAGATTAGTAGCCTACTCGTGCCCGTTTTTTTTTTTTTTTTTCTTGGTTTGACATTTAGTGCAAATCTGTTGAAAGTTTGCCCGCTGTAGTAAAGCTTCGGGATTTGTAGGGAAGGTACTCAGAAAACGGCAAATCTTTGGCAAATGTATGAAAGTTACATTTATGTGATGAATACTGGTTTAAATTTGAGGGTCTGAGCAAAAACATTCAGTTAGTAACTGAGGAATTACAGCCACATTTCATAAATAAAGCGGCCCTGGTGTTCATTCCAAGTGTGACTTTTGCATTTGGAAGCTGTTGCTGTCCACTAAATGGAATCATAGGAGGAGTGAATGCAAGTGAACCAGGCCGTTCTTAGACTGCAAAATCAAAACAGTTCCACCAGAGAGCGAGCAGTGCTGAAATCAAAGGTTTGCTACATTCAGAGGGAAAAAGAAAATGCTGATGAGCAGCATAAAAAAAAAAAAGTTCTGGACATCCATGGAAGACAACAGTGTTGGGTGATAGCAGGATGCTTTCCATGGTAAATAAAAAGCCTTTTACAACATCTACCCAGTTTAAGAACACTCCCCAGCTCCCCATTCAGTTCATTCACTGTAATGTGCAAATCAGAGATCAGCCTAGAAAAGCCAGATTAGGCTTTTCATACCTAAAAAGCTATTCAACATTTCATTTGGATAGATAGATGAACGTGCACATGTACAAAGCCCTTGTAGACCAAGTCAGCCATCCTGAAATGTCTCACAGCACTTATTTACACACTTATTTTGACGCATTGTCACTAAAGTTTTCTTTAATTTAAGTGGTCCCTTTGGTGTCACAGTTGTATGAATAAAGTCACCCATAAAAACATATTTATAAAAAGTGCTGTCATTGCCCAAAAATGTTTCAAAACTTTTTTTTCTCCCCTCCTCAGGAAGTTATACTTCCACCACCTTTGCTGATGATATTTTCGCTTTAATGATGTGACGGGGAAAGTACAAAGAAGGCTTGGAATAACTAATGAACCGAAGCATAATATAGTATAGTATAGCGTAGTATTACCTATTAAACACACTGTGTAATAAGTGTTTATTGACAGAAGAGAGACGCAGCCAGATAAATTCTGAACTTTGTGCTCAGATTCAGTCAAAGGCAGCAATGCATTACAGCACAGACCTAAAACAAACAGCGATAGCATCACACAAGTTTTTGAAGGTCAGGAAGTGGAATATTAATCAAAATCCTTGATCTTGACCATTTTAAGCTGCATTTTGCTACCTGAAGTCAAAACTAAAGCCTGAAAACCCCAGAAACAAACAACAACTTAAAAAGGCTTGGCAAAGTCTCATAAAAAACAAACCTATTTCTTTGGTGATCTTCATAGATTCCACACTGCACACAGGCTTTACCTACAAAACATTTTCATCTAAGTAGCTTTATATTTCATATTATGTTACGTGACTCCATAGTGTAGTGGTTTGCAACCCAAAGACCCCAGTTCAATCCCCAGAGGAGACAGAAATAATTTTGGTGTTGTGTCAGGAAGGACACTCAATATAAAATCTCTGTCACATCAAAAAATGTGGAGCTTTGCACTGTGGATAGGTGAGCAGCTGAAAGTAGCTTTTATTTAATATTATATTAATTTGCCTAAGTGCTCATGAGTCCCTGAAAACCAGGGACCGAGTATCCAAATTGCTGCAATTCTTATTGAGGTTACTGAGGAAACCTTGAAACCTCTTGAATTCAACCAAGAGTCTTCATTTTAAGATCACATCCTTGCATAACTGTAATGTGAACATGTTTTGGTAAATGGCTAAAATAAAAAGCTATATACATGGACCTTACTGTGCATGCTGAGCAAAGGTTTTAGGACATGGTCTGCTGGCTTGGGTGGCCTGGTGGTTAGCACCATTGCCTCACAGGTCCTAGTTTTAATCTGCTGGCTCAAGCTTTTCCGTCTGAACTTTCCTCCCATCCCTGAGTGGGTTCTCTCAGGGCTCTCCAACTTACTCCCACACTCCCACAGAGACATGCTTGTCAGGTTAATTGGTGATTCTAAATTGGTCATAGGTGCAAATACGAGCATGAATGGCTGTTTGTGTAGCCCTGTGATAGACTGGTGACTTTTGCAGGGTGTACCCAGCATCTCTACACAGCTGGCCTAGGTTTGGGCCTCCCTGTGACCTCAAATTGGAGAAGTGGAAGAAAGTCAGTGGAATGATGAATAGATAGATGTTCTACTTGGTCCAAAACTGGTTCTGCACCATGAAAACACATTGAACATCCACCCATTCATCACAGTAGGCACAAAAAGTCCTGCAACAGACACTTTGTTGTCTAAATCTTTAGATCAGGTTTTAACTCATGCAGGAATGCCACTTCGGGAGAGCCATTTACCACAGGATTGACATTTATTAGAGCTTAGCGTCACTGAGAATAAAGATGAATAGTTCTATAGTGTGACCGAGTGTTTCTAACAAACATGTCAGCTCATCTGTACGTCAAATAGTGACACAGATTATGTTACCAAATAGGCCAAGACCAAAAAAGGAAAGGCATCTTTTCTGGACTGAATTAATTTTACAGGCCACTGGGTCAGTTTGACTTTGGGGCCAATTCCATTGGGTCAGTGTGAGAAAGAGACTGTAGGAACAGCTTAAATCTGCACAAGAACAGTTCCAAGTTCTTGGAGGTGCTTTGAACAACCTGGAAAACCTAGGCTGAATGCAAAGTTGGTTTCACGAAATGTTGATTTGAGTGTTCTGTTTGATCCATATTGTATAACCTAAAAAACCAAAATAAACCAATATGGTTTTATTTATGAAAGCATGCTCACTTTTTGGTGCCTAAAACCTTTGCAGTAAACAACATATTACACATATCCTCCATATAAAAAACATATTCACCAAATACCATTATGTCTTCAACAAATCTGTGTTATATCATAATATTCGGCACTGTTTGTATGCTTGGCTGCTGAGTGGAGCAAAGAACCATAGTAGCATAAATATTTATGTTTTATTAACCTTGCTTGGCTCAAAATGGTCCAAAATGCCAAGACTTCTATGTTGTGGGCCAAAATCTAATCTGGTCCATCAGTTTTCTAGGGATCCGGCATCCACAGAAGTCTTACTTAAGCTGTATCCTGTATATACAGAGTAAACATCATGAAATCCTCAGTGTTTGCTAACAGGGCAAGAGGGCCTTGCATGTCTCAAAATGGATCATGGAGTATAAACAGTGTTATGTGGGCCTGGGCAGCAGTTACCTCAGCTAAGGAGAGACTGTCACGCAGAAGTGGCTGGACACCATACAGTCCTCCTAAACCACAACAGAATTCGATTTTGTCAGAGGGTTTGATGTTCAGCTGTTATTGTCACAAAGCATGGGTTTATATGAACCAGAGTTTGCCAAACAAAACCATTTCCCCCATTCAGGTTCGATAAGATCCTGGTCTGAGTCTCAGGAAGTTCACTATGGCCTCACTGTTCCCATTGCCTCGGTCAATTATTGCTTAACCATTACTTTCAGGTCAGAGGTACTGCGGGTAGTTAACAAATTCAACATGCTTTTCATCAGAAAGGCATGCAGTTTTATTTTCTGATCCATATCAATAGGTAGCTGATGTAAGAAGATTTCTAACCCGCACTGGCAACTGAATTTTGAAGCAATTTTCTGTAGCGTGCTGCCCAATTTAATCGACTTATCTTGCTCAACTTTAGCATGTCTGCTCTCTCTCACTGTACTTTGAAAATAAAGCATGTTTTCATCTAACCTTGTATATATGTGTGGCCAACACGGTATAATGAATAAAAATTTCTCTTCAAAGATCCCAGATGAAATGGGCCAGGTGTTAACGAGTCTGGTTTGATTCTTACATGTCAACAATGTCGTCCTGTTTAAAATAAACCACATGTGAAAGGAGGCTGTTCCTGAAGTTCATTTCTCAGACCAAACATTTCTGCTCCTTACATGAAAGCAAGAAGCTATTTCGCATGAATGGCAAAAAATATAATTAAAGGTATATGCTTTGGATCAGAGCTCTTGAAGGGGTGCCAGTGGTAACGACTCAGTGTCAGGAAAGATCAAATTTGCTCAGTGGAGTTTTTCTTGTGTCTCACTTGGGTAGGAGAACCTGAAGGAACCTAAATTACGGGCATTTAACCATAGTCCTTTATTTCCCTTCTATACGAGTCTACCAAGCAGATTCCAGTTGTCTATGCATCAGCGCACACTGAGCCAAGTGTGGCTCAGGTTTAGCCTGTCTGGGTCAAGCTGAGGTCTGGACTTTTAGTTCATCCTGGCTTCATGTTTCCCATCAGCAGCTGCCTCATGCAGTGACAAGACAGGACTCTTCCCGCTACAAAGACTTGCTCCAGCTGCTTCCACAACTGGGGCCACAGAGTCTAACAGTCTGTATGTGTGTGTGTGTGTGTGTGTGTGTGTGTAAAGCTGATTGAGTGAGTGCACCAATGATGGTAAACTGTAATACTGTGCCTTTGTATTGGGATCACAGTACAAGGGCATTTCTGCTTTGCTTTGTGTTCTTGTGCAAGTATAAATCATATCTTCCAATCTCTTTGTTTCTTTTTTCTGCTTGTCACTATGTGCTCCTGCAGATCTCCGTCATGTCCCGAGAACCGCTGTGGAGTCTGGTTTCACTGCACTTTCACATGATGGGACTTAGCTGTTTATGCAGACGTAAAACTTCCTCCCAGATCCCCTCTTTAATGCCATAATGAATTTACAGTCAAAGATTATGGAGTCTGACCTGTGGACAAACTAACATCTGAGTAGGATTACATTTGTTGTTTTAGTGTAGTCTGTGGCATGGTGAATTGTTCATTTTTACAAAAGAAAATAAAGAAAGCATTCAACATCTTGGGTACTTTTAGGTCTTTATTATTAATGTAAACTTCTTTTTTTTTTTAACAAAAAATAATATAGGCACACTTTACATATATAAAATAATGCTCTCCAAATGAAATATAAACATCTCTACATTAACTATAAACACATTCAGAGGATAATTATTCTTTATATTTTACATGTTTAGACACTTAACCTGCACTTGCTTATCATTGTTCTTAATAGTGTCAGTTTAAAGCTCAAAAAGGTGACATGACTAGCTCTCTCAGGGGGACCTTTTCACTGACTGTGGTCTTACTTTTCAGCATAAGTTAGTCAAAATATTTTGAAGTAAAATTAAAGTAAATGCAGATGTCAGTCCATAAACCATCTTAAGATAGTTGGATTTTTGTGTGTGTATGTGTTGGGTTTTTTTTTTCCCTTTTTAATTAGACCCACCACCATGTGTGTATTTATTTAAAAAAAAAATCAAAGTCAGTTGGTCACCCCGTTACTCAATGAGTACATTCCTACAGGTCCTTTTTTGTTCTTTTGTTTAGATTTTGCTTTAAAATTGGGGCATTAGTACAACTCTTATATATATATATAATATAAAGACAAAGCAATATAAATTAGTTGTATACTGAATATAAGTAAACATATATCAAGCTTAAAACACTTTATCACTCCTTTTTTTATGTACAATACATAATCTAATATGACAGTGAACCTGTACACACACACATATATATATATATATATATATATATATATATATATATATATATATATATATATATATATATATATATATATATATAGTACAAAAGAAACCTAGCAGCATTAAAGGATTAAAAACAAAAGATCACAGAAAAGAGAAGAGTAAGAAGTGCTAAAATGCACCTAAAAAGAATCTGAATTTTATTTTATTTTTTTTAACATTTAGTCTGATTTAGTTTGTGGGTCCAGGTGATGTGAATGATGGGTTCACATTACTTATCTGTGCATCACAGCAAAACAGCTAGTGACGCATCCTGGCTATTATTTTCTGCAGTCAAATTGAAGTGCGCAGAACAAAAAGCAAAAAGATTCTCAAAGCATGCACACAAAAAAGAATGAGAGAAAAAAAGAGATTTGCAATTTTCAGCCATTTGATACGGCAGAGGAAACAAAAGTGTGGTTTGAGCGGCACCCTCAACAGACACATCAGTAGCTTTATCAATAAAACACATGCTTACACAAACATACACAGACAGCATGGGGTCAAGAAGAAACACACCATGGTATGTTTTCTCTCTGTGAAAAGGATCAAGTCATACTGAAAGTGATTTGTGTAAATCTCGTCATTCTGTTGGTCAAAGATTAGAATTAGAGGCTGTAAATAAACTTTCAAAACTTTAAACTCTCTTACACAAGGTTAAAAAATGTGTGTTTTTTTATTTCTGCAACTGCAGTCTTGTAGTATTTGAGGAACTGCTGGTAAAAAGCAATGGGAAGTTTTCAGTGCGTGTGTGTCTTGGACTTAGAAAGCCTGGGTTCATTTGTTATCTGCTTGATCATTTAAATATATATCAGTGCGGATGGAAGCTTTTGTTATCCAGGGAATTGTTTTGTTTGTAAGAGTACTTGAGAATTTTTAAAAATTTCTCACAAAGTGGTATTCTAGTCTTTAAAATCTTAGTGAAACTGGTGTTGGTGGTTTGGTATCAGATGATATTTCATGGGGATAAAGGATCAATGTTATCTCCGACAGGCGTAAGCATTTATATTTTTGATAACATAAAAGCCTATAGTCATGGGAGGCATAGCTATTGTCCGTCCCGCCCTCAATGTCTTGGGCTTCAGCTCTGGGAATGTCTCATTGTTCATCATGACCAGCTTTTCCCCATTCAACTGGACATGTCTGCAAAGAGAAGAAGAAATACGGTGTGTTAACTCAGTGAGTTACAACATGCTTCAGTCACATCACTAAACTTACCGACCGCCTTATATTCCGAGCCTTCCTCTTCTGCCTTCTGACAAATAAAACTGGCATTTGTAAAACAGAGTGTAAAAGAAGGAGGAGGACATGGTAAGACTTTTCACCTTATCAACTAAAGACTCGGGACCTTCATTGTTTCATGGACCTTCTAGCCAACTTATCATTCTGCCAGCAGGGGGTGCTGTTGTCACATTATTGTAATTAAAACAACTGCAAAGTATAAAAACTGACATGTTGAGTGGAAAATACCAAGAGCAAACCCAAGTTCATTTCTCTGTTAACATTTTGGGTCATCTGTATTACTTAATATTTGGCTTCAGCAGCATTTACTACAGCTGCTCACTGTGATAAAGGTCATAATACTACAAAAACTAGTATGCTCCAAATATATTTGAAACAGTTTTCTAAGACACGCTGTTAAAGTATTATATTGTAATGATTTAGGTTGTCACATTCATCAAAATAACCTGGCGACCAAATGGAGTCAGTCGCCACATCTCCATCTACTGTAAAATCTATTAATATTTATTTTTTCTTCTTTTAGACTTCTGACCAGGCATGATCATAGTAATCCACTCATGTGAACAAAGCCAATTACAAAGTCGACCACCAGTTTCATTATACCTAATAACAGTCAGCTTGAGTATGACTTTTACTTTCTTAATTCACAGTGGTTCTCTTTATCCATACAAGAGACCATATACTAATTATTATTAATGTAAGTGCAGTCTGTCTTGTTATAACTACTTTTTCACTGAGATTGTAAAGTTTACAATAATAAAGGAATAAAGGGCAGTGATTTGAAGATTTTTACGTGAACACTGAATTCAAGAAAAGATCAAATAAAATAATGTTCACTAATGAGAAGTCGTAATTCAAACCGGACTGCTCAAAGCCTTTCTTCAACATACATGGGTCTGAAAACTTAAAAAGTTCCACTACTCAAACCAATTTATAGACATCTGGTGTTGCTAAATTCATCATAAAAACCTCCTTGCACTCCATGGGGTAAATGAAAGCACTTTAGGCCAGGCACATTGTTAGCTTGCTCTCCTATTAATTGCCTCGCGATCCTGTTCTAACACCTAAAACATCCTCCATCATTACACTGTTACTGAAGGATCATGCTTGAGCTTTCATTAAGGCCGCATGTGGGTATCATATAACAAAAAGACAGACATGCACACACACAGTCTTAGGTCATTATACTGTTATTTCAGGATTTGTGTCTTAAGTCTGAGTCAGAATAACAGGCCAGGGGATTAGGGGAGAGAGTTAAAGACTGAAACCATAAAGTTTTTATTTTAAGAGACATTTTAAGGAAATGGGAATTATATTACCTAATTATATTACCTTGTTACATAAAGTTAAATATATTGTAGCCAAATGGAATGTATAGAAAATGAAAAATCTATTGCTAAAACATCTGTTGTAGGCTATAAAAACAGACTCAAAAAAGGGACATGAAAACACATTAAAACTTTGTGAAGGACTCTGCGCTCTCTGAAAATTTCCTTCAATAATTAAGCTGGCAAATTAAAGTAGTGCAATGACAATGATCATCTGAACAAACTTAAGTTTTATTTTTCAGTTA
Organism: Tylochromis polylepis; assembly: GCA_015107715.1. NCBI lineage: Eukaryota > Metazoa > Chordata > Actinopteri > Cichliformes > Cichlidae > Tylochromis > Tylochromis polylepis. The sequence goes on from VVHJ01063718.1 coordinate 15,509, forward strand.
GCTTTAATTGTTACATTATTCTTTATGAGAATACTTGTCTTCACCTAACTCTAATCCAGATAAAGACAGGAAAAGGTAATTGCATTTAAGTGTACATTTGCATGTTTTGTGGTGTGGCACTCACTCAGCATGCTGGCTCCATATAAATTATACACTGTGGTCATAAAAGTAAATTGATTCACTGCAGCTCTTTGAAGTTTTGATGTTTAACACCCTGTTAAGTTTGGAGGCATAAAGTTGTTTATAAAATTCTAATTTTCCTATTCTTCATTTCAGTGTTTTTCTGATATTTACACAATGTCATTCCTTTTACAAACCAAGGTTTACTCAAGCAGAGTACAAATAATCAGTATTTTTTTTCTTTTCTTTTTGTTTTACATGAGCAATAACTGTCTCTCAGCAGCACATTTCTCTTTTTTGGGCAACATAAATAAATAGAAAAATAACTGTTTCACATAGAAGACAATTACTTAAAGCAGGTGTGCATGTTTAAGTGACAGAGACAGAGACAGAGAAGAGGCGAGAGAGATACTAACTTGGCTCGCAGTCCATCAGTGCCATAGGGCTGCAGCAGGTACTGATGGACAGTCTTGTTCCGTAACGTTCCAGCCAATTTGATTTTCTTTCTCGATCGATGCAGGTTGATGATGTAGATCGTTATGGATCCTCTGACATAGTTATGACTAGTATCACAAAGAAAAAGATGGACACCACCACTTTAATTTTCTTTTACATTTAGAAAAAAAAAAGATCAGGGCACAACAGAAAAAGTCTCCTCTCCACATCTGTCAATGGGGATTCATTATATATTACATTGCCATGTTGAATTAAGTTCTCTATAATTAAAGATGACTACAAAGAGAAGAAAGTCTTTGATATTTGCATCCCATATAGTAATGGAATAAAACCATGACTCCTTGATCTAATCTGGATCAAAAGGCTTTCGGAAAATTAATAAAGAAAGATAAAGCAGGCTCAAAAAAGGAAATTCCTTTACATAGCAAGTTGCTCTTTATTATAGCCTAAAACCTATCATCTACTGTATAATTAGCATAAACATATTAAACTGCATTACATTTTTGAAGCCTTTATAATTCCAATAAAGTCTATCTAATACAGAAATCCACTTCTCTTGTACAATATCCAGTATTGAAACCTGCCGCTGTCTGGCCCAGGGTCAAATGAAGGGTGTGAACACAAAGGGCAACACTTCTTGAGTTACACAGACAACAGTCTTTGAGTCCCTCTCCTTAGAGCAAAACACCGGGGACACAATTTGATAGGAATACTGGCCAAAGGTAAATAACTCAGTGAGACAGATAAGACAAACATGATAAAATCTAATAAGAGCCCCATATATGAGGACAAAGACAACACAGCTCTAGTGAATACCACATGTCAGCCTTGGTGTTCACCGTCTGGTAGACATCGCTCCCAGTTACCACCTCCTAAATCTCATATCTTCAAAGCAATATTGGATTTTGGTTTTATGTTTACCTTTGTTTTTTGTGCACAGGTTTAGCAATTTCAATAACCCAGCAGGATTGTTAATGTTTAATATATTTACCAGGAGAAATAGACCTGTACTCCTACTGGGAACACAGTATATCTGGCTCTGTGTTAAACTCCTAAATCCTTGTTTCTGAGAAATGTGTACCATGGTTCAGATGGTTAGATGGAGTAGGAGATAATAACCTTTTAGACCTTTAAAATGATGAGGTTCTTAGCGATCCAAACCAGGAACATAAACATGTGTTGATGCTGTTTGATGTTGGAGCATTGCTGGAAAGTGAAAAAAATGCCATTCAAACCACTAAAAAGGGTAAAAGGGCAGTGGAAGTCATATTTAATCTGCAAAGACTGCTTGGACACATTTATGTTCTTTGCTCTCTAATACAATTTAGTCAAACCACCAAGACTACAATGGTTTGCCCACTTAAGGGCTGACTGTGTAAAACCACAAAGTAGCAGAAATAATGGCAACTGAAGTGGCTTTGGATTTGAGACAGACTGCTTTAGTGCTTCACTGTCTGAACATATGAGTCTAGGGCTGATTGGTATCTTGAGTGGAGCTCAGTGGCTCCACATGCCGAGGGCATTTCTCTACTCCTAAATTTACAATACATACCAAGAGACTGAGTGAGTACACTTGTTGAAAACTATTTAAAATATCTGCATGAGTGTCATTAGAACTCACGCTTCTGTAGTATTTCTTGCACATTTATCAACCATCTATCTTTGCCGCACTCCGATATTTTTCTAAGAGATGCTCCACCTGTAAATGAGCACCGTCTAGAGTATGGCCGTAAGTCTAGCCTGGTGCTGACAGCCACTGGCCTGGGTTAAATGATAACCTTGAACAGGCCATGGTGGCACTCTTTATCTCTTCCCGGCACAGACTGCCTTATTGTCCCTCCCCCTCAAATATCCCCCTCCAGCCAATCTGACATGGGATAAAGGCCTAGCACACCTTTCAGCAGCCCTTTGACGACAGGGAGACAGAACCCACACACCTGATAAGTGATACCCGTTAAGTTTTATAGGCTCTGAGCTGTGAATGAGCGGTGTCCGTGTTCTGCTTATTTATGGGAAGCCAAATGGTGGAGTTAGGGATTTTGTTCTTCCTCACCAGACACCAGCCTCAGGTGTTTGCAAGAAGCATGAGGGGGGGTTGTTTAAACCACAGTCATCTGTTTTCTGTCTGACATTCCCAAAAGTATTGCTAGATTTCACTGAAAGTCTACGAGCAGCAAAAAAAATAAACAAACCAAAAACAAAAAAACTGTTACAGGCTACAAACTAATCCAAGGTAGTTAAGCACGTACTTTTGATAGCTGGTACAGTGGGCATAGATACGTAGTTTGTCTCGTATGACTCGTCCTGGTTGCGGTTTCCTCTGCAGTCCAGCCACTCGCACAGCTAAAACCTTGGGACCAACCAGACGTTTAAACACCAGAGAAAACCAGTAATCCTGTAAATGAAATATCATCACATACACACACACAGAGACAACAATTTGCATTATTTTTATGACTGCATAAATAAATTTCCTCATTTTAATTTTCAAGACAAGGTTCCAGTAGTGACAGTTGAAAGATACGAGTAAAGCCACAGGTGTGGAGAAGATGTTTTACTTGGACGGTTTGTCTGATTGTAGCAAAGAGTTCAAAAGCATTTAAAACATCACTATATTTCAATCTAAAGAAACAAAATAAAAGAAAAAAATCATTAAAACAAACAAACAAACAAACAACAACAACAACAACAACAACAACAACAACAAAACAAAACAAAATAGAGAAACTCTGGATTTACCAGAAACAGAATAGTTCTAAAATCTCTATTGTTTTTAATCAAGCCATGAAATGTCCTGGTGATTGTAGAAACAGCTTTGGTTTTGCAAACTGTGAGAGTTAAGAATATGTCAGTAAGTGGCTAGCATATGTGTAAAGAGAGATATGGTGCACAAAAACACCAAGTCTAAATACTGAACTTAACATCTAGTTGGAGGGCACTGTCACATGTAACACGTCACATTGTATTTAACAACCGCTGACTCGTTTAGATCTGACACGTCTTAAATATGACATTTTCACAAAATACTATGCTCTATCATGAATTGCTGTATTCATTATGATTGTTGAGTGGTCCACCATACTAAGTTCCACTCTATAGACTATACAGACTCAACACCTCTTCAAGAGACCCAGAACAACATGTGCTCCTCAGGAAGTTCCCATGCAATCCTGCATATGGCAACATTTAAGGGCTTCTTTTTTCCACTCAGACTTTAACTTAATTTGCTGCCAAGGCATCGAAGAAGCACAGCACAGTATAGAACAGTATAGTGTTGGCCACGGCCAGAGGGATGGATGAATGAATGTATGATCCATGATTATTACACAGAGAATAAAACAAAGAGCAGTGACGAGTCTTGGGTTTCATTTATGAATGACGACCACATTGATTCCAAACTTGTTGCTTTGTTTTTAAATTTCAAAAACACAACAAAAAACATCAATAAACCAATACAATTTAATCTGTGGCTGTGATGATCACAGCAGTGATTAGTGTTTGATAATGTGGAATATTTTAGAGAAATATCAATTGAGGTCCTACATCTCCAGCTGTGTAACTGTTTCCTTCTTATCCTGTCTATTGCTCACCATCTTTCTGTCTTTTTCACCCTTTTTCACGTCTTCTTTTAAATTTTATTTTGCTTTTTGCACCTTACTTTCCTCCCTTGGATAGATATACAGACAAACATCAACTGCTGGAACAACCATCACTTCAAGAACTGGTAGCATGCCAATATAAATAAAATAGAAACACCAGACACCAATCAAACTTCAACTGCACAGAGGTAACAAAGGATGATAACAATTAAACCTTTATGGTTAGCTAATAGGCACAAATTAGATTCAGCCCACTGCATCATCGACCTGCTTTTGATGTAAGAAATAAAAATTCTTTCTTCTTTAACCGTGAGCAAAAATCTCCTGACTTACTGCCAGTCAGACAGAGTTTAAAGAATGGATCGCAGACAAAATCAGCCATCTCTTTAATTTAGGCGTTTACTACTCACTTCTAGAGGGGATGGCTGACACATGTTGAGTCAAAACAACACAAAACAGGAAAGAGAAGCATGATTGGGAAAGAAGAGTATGCTTTAAAAAAAAGTAGGAAGGGGAGGGGGATAAGTGTGGAAAAAAGATGAAGCAGTTGAGCCATTCAGTGGGCTGGGGGCTTTCACTAGATTCTACCAATGGTGGAGTCATCTTATAGGGGATGGGGCCAGGTCATAAATTTCCCATGCAGTGGACAGGTTGGCGCTGCAGTGAATTCTCTCAGCAGGTAGGCTGGTGCAGCCTTCAGACATCCAGCCATGTTAAAAGCATTGTGATCTTAGCGGGAGATCCCCATTCCCAGAAAAATAATGGAGACAAAGAGGGAGGAAAAAATGAAGCCATCTTTATTGTTTAATATCTTATAGGTGAAGTGAGGTTAAAGTAAGTGCATGCCCGCTAGTGAGATCTAATGAGGGTGTTATTGAAAAATGTTTTGCAGATGTAATTAGTTCACGAGTCCAATAACATTAGCAGCTAATAATGTATTTTGGAGCTGCCAATACACATTAGACTACCTATTTCTAAGTAAAGCAAAATGAAAAAAAGAATAAAAGTCCTAAATAATAACAAATGTTTGATAAATGCCTGGCTCCATCATTTTTTCCTTTATTGTTGGAAGAATGATTTACTGTCCATGTTATTAATATAATCCTCTCACCCTACACTGCCTCTACTTTATATAAACCCCTTTTTATTAACGGAATAAATCTTTTTTATGAACTTGGCACGTGGTAGCATTTTATCACTTCTTGACACTTCAGTTTTTTTTTTAACAAAATGAGATTAGCTAAAAAGCAAGACAACACTACAAAGTACTCTTTTAAAAAGAATTTAATTAGAGGGTTTAATAAGAAACAAACATTGTGACTGCAGAGGTATACCTCTTACATGTGTTGATATTATTTCTTCCTCATATTCTGATAATGCACAACCAAGTAACTAACAATAAAACAATAATACGTTTTTGTTTTTTGGGTTATTTTTTTAGACCAAACCACTGGGGAACTTGGCATTGGGCAGTCTCATTCCACACAGGGTTGCAGGCTATTTGACTAACATGCCTGTGTATCAGATTCTCAGGTTGCAGATCTCTCACCGGCCGACTGTCCCACACAGAGAAGCACAAAGTTATGATGGGGGTTGAGGGGACCAGTGACACTGTCCTGTGCTACTGATAAAGGGCTAAGGTTACATGGCATTTTGCCCCCGCGTCTAACTACTCATCACCACTAAACACCTTTCATCTTAGCTAATAGCTCCCACGGGAAAGAGCAAGAGGTGCCATCAAGGCACTGGGTCTAATAAGGGAAAACTCCTGCAAAGTAGTCCGGTCAGATCTTGGCCATTTTGATTGCAGCACTGAGAAAGTGAACAGACATTTCAATCTTTTTTGAAATAAAATAAAGAGACTTACAGGTAGAGGGTTAAAATGCTGGTCCACAAGATGTGTGTATCCATAGTCAAAGAATGAGTGACGCAAGACAACATCAATTCCATTCAGTGCAGCCATACCCAGTGTGTTCATCCACCTGCAATATGTGAAAAAAATGTGATATATGAGAAATAGTTAAAATTATTTATTCCTAATAAAATACTGACTAACAAATATTAAAGATTTTCCAATTGTTGCTTCAAGTATTTTAAGCAAGGGTAGTATGATGATAACAATACTTACAGAAAGCCAGCAGCATACGTGTCAGAGAGATTACTGATGCCGCTTGCCCATGCTGGTCCAAGTCCACCAAGCCACACCTTCTTACCTGGAATATGTGTATTCACAACCTGCAATGAGTCATGGAAAAGAAAATTATCAACAAAATTTGGATTTCAAATTTTAGGCTTAAGAATCAGTGCAACCTTTTCCATCTTGAATTATCTGAGGAACATCCATCCAACTCAGGGTTGGGCTCGGCTGGAGATTATCCCAGCTAACATTGAACAAGAGGTGGGATAAGTCACATCCTGGTCATCCCTAGTCCATCACAGGGTTATTCTGAGGAGCATTACTATCATACATTTTTAACCGTATAAACTTTAATGATGCAGATGAACCTTCTTTGTTTTGTTATGCTAAATGCTTATGCTAAATGACTGAATTTTACTGTCTCTGTAAACTAGTGAGACGTCATCAGAGTTTGCAACAAAACACTTTTACCAATACAATGAGAACAATAATAAATATGTACACAAATCAGAAAGACATAAACCTGACCTTATTTTTTGAGTGGTGGTACACAGAGGAATCCCACTCCTTTTGCCTGTTTTAAGTTTTATTCTTGGTAGTGATTGCTTATTTTCCCCGAGGCACTTTGGCACTGATCATCTTTCAACTCACCTAGTTTTGATAATATTACGAATTGGCAGCCATAACCCTCTAACCCTCAGGGCTTACTCTTGTGGTTTGCACATGTGGCTTCTTCAGCAGAAAAAAACAAAACAAAACAAAACACTATCTCAGGACTGGATGATCCAGAATTTTGCAAACTCATTAGAAATGCAAATATATGTCTGGATTAAAATGAATTATTTTTTCATATCTTCTCATATATTTTGTATTTACACTACAGGTATAGAACTCAGAGTTTAAGGAGTCGTTATAGGCATCCCCATTTTATCAAGCATACAATATATATGCATGTGACTGGGATTATTTATAGTCAAGGTTTAAGTAAAACTTTAAGTACCTTGGTCACTTTACTGATCTGCTCTGCAAGTGTGTCCAAAAGTCGAGTTTTTAGGAAGTCCTCTGCTTTGTTTATTCTGCCATCCATGTAATAACTGTAATGAAAATGCAAGAAAAACAATGTGAAAATATATGCAAATTTATATAAAAAAGCTCATCTTGATTTGATATCCATCCATCCATCTGCTTATGTTCAGTTTAACCTTGCAATAATGAACTTTAAACTGTAAAGTTTTTAAAGCAGCTTTGATAAACAGGCACTGACATACTCACTTATATTTCAGTGCAGTGATAATCCAATTTTACTGAGATTGCATAATGGACGACTTGGAAGCATTGACAATTCAGACAGACTGAATAATAAAGACATCAATCTGCATGTGTGTGAGAAAAAGAAAAAAGAGAAAAAGACATGGGAGAAAAAGAGTGTGTTAAGGCAGCATGAAGAGAAGAATTTATTAGAGCCAAAGTCCTGCTGAACAAAACCCTGTGGGAAAACAGAAATCCCCTCCAACATACTCTCTAAACGAGGGAAAGTCAGTGATAATAGCTACACTGTCTAGTCCATATTCAGGTGCCATAAAAAGCCCCCTGCCCCTACTATTTTATTTGATGAGTGAGTTGCAAAGTTAGAGTGGAGAATGCATATAAATATTTAGTTACTTTCAACTGTTTCCAAATGAATTAACACTAAACCCATCAGTGGCAAATAAACCACCATGTATTTTGTTGTTGTCCTGGAGTTTTTTAATCTGGTGCCTGTGGCAACACGCATGTAGTGCATAACATTAGGAATGCATTTTATATCAACCAGTAATGACCAGCTAACCAGAGAGCTTAAGACAACAGTAATTATTATGACAAATAAGGCTACAGCCTTTATCTCCTCGTGGCACAGCTTCTGTAAGGTCTGGCTTTTCCTTATTGGGAGATGTGTATCATAAGACTACCTTGATCATGTTTGTGTAATTGCTCTCATTGCCAGTGGGGGGAGACAACAGTTGTATACTCAATCAATCAATTAATTAGTCAGTACATTGTGAAGTTGGCTCTCCTAGGTAGAGTTATTTGTAAATAACTTATGAACATACAAATACCAGGAGCGAAAATACCAGGAACAGGATTTCTATGAACAAAGAACTGCCTTGTTCAGTCATATTGTCAAAAGTATCCCAGAGACATTACCCAGCTGTCTGCTTCAGTAAATATTTATGCTTTTTTTCTTTTTTTTTTTCTTTAAAGACAGCAGCAAGTGTTCACCTCTTAAACGCTATCCTCTGGGTATTGCTATAAATTACCAATGCAAATATTCAGGGTGATCAATGGTATAATGGTAAAAGTAAATTACAACTATTAAGCCCAGTGATGTCATACACATTGCCCAATATTAAATATCATCCTTTGCACAAGCAACAGAAAAAGTATCATGCATAGGAGGTGGAATAATGTAGATGTATGTGCCCTTTTCTAAATTTTTAAAAGCAGCACATGTTATAAGACATCTGCCAAATTTCTTTAAAGATGGAAGTAAAAAATATTTTATGTATTAAAATATATGTACTAAATTGTTTTTTTTTCTCCTCAATCATTTTGTAATAGACACACTCAGGTCTCTTGGAGAATGCTAGTTAGTATATGTCTTAATCAAAATTTCAAAATAAATGGGGACAACGTAAGTAAGAATCTTACTATAAATACTATGAAAGTAGACTATAAGACCATATAATCATAACAACTAAGGGATCATAAATTCAAAAACTATGTTAGAACCTCTACTGAACCATTTTGGAAAGGTCTACGGAAATGACAGCTGTGCCAACAAAACTGCTGAGAACAGAGCTGAATTTAGTTTATGTGGGGTGAAGCAGTGTTGCAATCTGAGCTTAACCTTGTTGAAATTTTCCTCATAGCACTGGAGAAGTCCCAAGCTCCTGGCCTCAAACTGTAAACAATGCACGGATTAAGTCATAGCCTTACACAAATTATTTGGCTATCCTGTCATCTTTTCTGAGAGCTTACAATAATTCTTCAGTCTAGATCTAAGGGAAGAAATTCCAGTTCATATATGGAAACAGAATAAGACAGCACCAATTCTATAACTACATCTTACACTACAAATTAGCATTAGGGTTGACTTTGGTTAGAGTATATACAAGCATCCAGTAAAAAAGCAACACTAGCCTTTAAGATAAACACTCAACTCGGTGGTTCATTAGTGCAGGAACACACACACACACACACACACACACACACACACACACACACACACACACACACACACACACACACACACACACACACACACACATCACTGTGAAACAGCCTATAATGCTGTGTGGATTTGTATTTGTGTGTTAAAAATTACCCAACAATCCATACAGGTTTTCCCGTTGCCTCTTTCAGCCTCAACGGAGGACAGAAGCAACAGCTGCAATTAGCCCTTTGTGGCTAAAACCAGCCTGATTAGACATCTCGTTAGGCATCGTTAAGGCTTTTACTAACAGGGCGCATAGATAATGAGCCTGCCCACTGAACAACCAAGATACTAATCATAGGATAAAACGCCTACGCATTTAATTGGAGGCAAGAGCACAGAAGAAGAGAAAGGAGACACTTTATAGAGAGAAATAGGCAGGAGGATATTAAGTGTTTTTAAAAAAAAGGACTGAGTGGAGGGGAGAGTGAAAGGGAGGAGAATAAAAGATGGGAAATTGTTAGCTATCCCTAAACTTTGATCACATCATCTTTTTTACGCCTCCAATTTTAGTGAATTTGTTACTTTCATTTCCAGTGAAAGTACTAATTATTGCTTTAAAAATATGATAAGAATCCTGTTCTCACCGGCTTGCAGTATTTAAAGTAAGAGTAAGTAAAAATTAGAGTGAGGATAAAATAGTTTTAATGCCAAAAAATGAGAAGAAAAATCGAAGAAGTGGAAGTTCCTAAATACTCTCATAAATACTCTCAGCTCATAGATGCGAGAGCCAACAGAGTGTGTGATTCAGTGAGTGACAATCAATTAAGCAATGAAATAGGGGAAGATACGTAAGCAAACTAGTGCTGTGCATTACTGCAAATTCAGGTATCAATCCAATACCACGTAAATACAGGGCTAATATTGCCCATGCTAATACTGATACTTATGTAGGAGAGCAGTGTGTCACGATTCATGAGATGAATCATCATTAATTAGCCAATTCTGAACACATTTTAATGACCGTTAAATAAATGTGATATTAATAATAATAAATACTTAACGCAACAAAACACACCTTTCAGCTTTTAATGTATTTTGAAAGTTGGGTTTGATTTTTTCTTTTTTTTAGGGCTGGAAAGTAAATGTGCTGTCTCTAAAGCACTCTGGGTCAACTTCTGTTGTTTAAATGCGCTATAGGCTTTAAATAAAATAGATGTGACGGTCAACACAAAAATAAAAAAATACTGAACTTAGAGAATAGAAACAAAGTATCGACCCTGTCGCGCTAGTATCGATCCAGCACTAATACCGGTGTTGGTATCGATACTGTTGATATTTGGATTGATCCGCCCACATTTACTTACCACGGTTATTACAGTGAGTTAATTTTTAAGGTCTCCTGAGTAAATAGGTGCCATGCAGTAAATTATCAGTGACGGGGTTTTTCATCACACAATCATCTTCTTTTCCAGTTTTTCTCCCGCCAAAAAATGCATTACTTTTTTTTTTTTTTTTTTTATATCAGTGTTG
>VVHJ01063719.1:4492-14594 GCA_015107715.1 Tylochromis polylepis
GGAGTTTGCATGTTCTCCCTGTGTTTGCATGGGTTCACTTCAGGTACTCCGGCTTCCTCCCACAATCCAAAGACATGCAGTTAGTGGGGATAGGTTAATTGGAAACTCTAAACTGCCCATAGGTGTGAGTGCGGGTGTGAATGTGAGTGCAAATGGTTGTCTGTCTGTATGTGTCAGCCCTGCGACAGACTGGTGACCTGTCCAGGGTGTACCCTGCCTCTCGCCCTAAGATAGCTGGGACAGGCTCCAGCCCCCCGTGACCCTGAAAAGGATAAGCGGTAGAGAATGGATGGATGGATGGATGGATGGAGTGAATTCATATCAAAACCAAGGCACAGAATTCCATAGAAAAACACAATGGAAATTTACATATATATAGTGCAGCAAGTGTATAGTGCTGTGCATGACACACCGTGGAAATTGTTGTGACTACATATTTATACCACAATTTCTAACTATAACTGAGGATGCAATTGTGGATAACAACAGATTTATTTGCTTCTATATTTACAGCTCATTTTTCTATTGCTATATTTACTCCATAAGACTGGAAATACATTGCATCAGTAGTCTAACATCAAACTGTTTGCTGATGTTTTGTGTTGCAATAAATTCCCCCACCATGTCTCTGAGAGTCAAAGAAAAGAACACAATAAATCAGAGTAATATAAAATGTCTTGCTTTGCAGATTGGACTATCTCGCATAGCACAGCCGTGTGTGCGTTTGATTGTTTGTGTGTCTCACAAATGAGGATTTTATCTCTTGCAAATGTCTCGATTAAAATTGTATAAGCACATTTTTATCAAACAAGCACAGTTTCATGCCTGAGCCCGTAGTTTCAGTTCTTTGAAGCTGAAAGGCTGAGTTTATCATTTTCCCACTGATTATTTGTATCTGCCAGCTTTGAAAATGTGACCTCTCTGAGCTTGTCATCAGAGGCTACCTGTACATCAAATAGGATATGCTCAAAGCAGGATGGTCAAACACACAAAAGCCTCTGATGAAGGTGTGAAAGATGAACTGTAACCTCATCTTTACATATTTCTTTCTGTAAAGGGAGCCATTTTTGATATGATATGTATGTAATATTTATTGGGAGAGTCGTTTAGAATTATCTTTAAGCTATTTATTGAGACTACCAGAGGCCTGGGAGCTTGAGGGCCCTGTGCAGTATCGTTGCTGTTCCTAGGACTCCTGGACAGCGTGTCCTGGTTCTTCAACACCTGACGCAGACCTTGTTAATCTGGGCAAGGCTTGGTTAGTACCGCTATTAGTCGAACCCCCAGTCTGAAGTCAGGCATGTAGTGTTACCACTATACGATGCATATATAACATATAAATGCATAGCATAGTATATATATACTATTTTATTGAAAGAAACAGTTTAAAGAAACTTAATGAATATTCTTCTGCTTCAGATTCCGGCTTTAATAAGTCTGCTTTAAATGACAGACTTGTTCTGCTTTGCTCTGCTTTCTGATTCTTTTACTCACATTTGCAAATCTCTTTACATGGATGGCGGCAACCCTGTTCATTTACTGCGATCAACAGCAGATTTTGGCATTTGACACTTAATAAATATGTGAAAATGAAAAAACGGCTCTGTAAAATGTTTTACAGCATCATGCACCGCAGGTTCTAACTCAGTGTATGTCATTCAGTTAGATCTTTTCACTCAGTGTTTCTGTTCCTCATCACAGTACCATCACTTGAAAAGAAAACACACAGGGTCCGAGATACCCTTCATAGCAAGGCTATGATCTCACCTTTGTAGGGAATTCTGATGTAGAACATCGGGCATGTGGTTGACACTCAGGAATATTTCTAGGCCTTTTGTGAGTCACCTGTAAAATGTGAATCCTTTCGATTTCTCTTGTATTTAATTAGTGGTATTTTTCACACTGAAACAACAGTGGTATAATGGTGGCAAAATGTAATATTGAAACGGAACATTGATCCAGATCATCCTCACCTACCTACATCTATTATTTCTACTGTCACAGGATCACAAGCGCGAGAGAGAATGGGATAAACTTTTATCCGCACCGGGGATAAAAAAAATAATTTCGCAGAGGCAGTGACATGTAGACCCCAATACCACTTGGCAAATTGCACCTTGTATATACATGCAATTTAAGGAATCACATCCTCCACCACATGTCATGTTGTCTGTATGTTACTGTGTTTTTTTGACCCACACAGAACAAAACAAACGTGAAAGCAAAGAACTTACGCAGTATTGTCAGGTGAATTACACTGTCAGACTGAAGGTCAGTGAGAGCACTGAAACATGTGCTCTGTTATAATTAAACAAGAAAATCCATTTTGAAAGGTAAAGGATCTACATCTCCTAATTGTTTCCAGCTTGCTTTTTTCATGTTCACCTGAACTTAAAAGCTATTCCTCCAAGTAATTCTAGTGCAATGATCACGATGTATAAATGTGGTTGATGCCCTTATTTCCTGTTATTTCCCTATGAACTTCCATCTGTGCTTAGTTTAATTGTAGATTCATCTTCATCTTTGTCAGTCTGATGATATTACTTGTAAAAATAACAACAAGTTCTTGTCTGGGTAGTGATAAATAGTCAATAGTATGGCTACGCTGGTACCTACTGGTGTCACGTGAATCACTGTGTGCTCTTGTCTGTGTTTCCGCTGTGCTGAAACAAAGGCAATAACCATTAACACCTTGCTGCACGTACAGCAAAGTAATACTTATATTTGAGTTTGTTTGTTTGGTTTTTTTTTTATTCCATTTAATTTTTAAATAGAAACCAGTGATTTTGGTTCATTACAGTTGGTGAGCGCATTAACAAATTCTGGGGAAATGTCAAAAGAACAGCTGCACACTAAATACTACATTTCTCTGGAGGCTTCGTGGAAAATGCAGGACTCATTCAAGATGAAGAATCTACTTTTCTATGTTGTGCAAACTGGCAACCAAACACATTATAAATATCTGGATATTTCCAGAAACCAGCTTCTCCATGTTTCAGGGCCACTTATAAGATTTGACAAACTAATCCACCCAGTGTCAGCTCCAGTGATTTTTCAGGACGTTTTAAATTGCAGTGTACACCATAATTAATCTAGACTTTTGGAGTAATCTTTTGTATGATGTAGCAGCACATTGCACATAATTATTTTATATTTAATTGTACTGGAGAATTAAACTGAAAATAACAGTTTAGCTCAATTTCTCTGCCATATTTCTTGCAACATTTTTAAAGATGGGGTTTCCAAAACAACTCTGTGAAAAACTATATTGAACCTGCAACAGGCTCAGACTTCTTGTTCATGAGTCAGAATGAGGTTCTGTGTTAATGAACAAGTAACTGCCACCAAAACGACAAATTCCTTTGATATTTTATAAACAAAGTTGGTCAAAGTGTTCAGATGTTTTTTCAGAATGGCGCTGGAATTTCCTTACATTCTTGTCCTACTTGTTTGCGCTGACCTTTAATGCCTGCTATACCAGACTGTTGATTTTCTGTGAACGCCTGAATGCTATTATGAGTCAAAGTGAGTGTTTTCCAGATACTGATTCCAAGAGCACAAGGTCCTACTTTGTAAAGAAAAATAGCAGTTATATTTGCATGCCTTGTGGGAGGAAATGGGTTTTTCCTCCACAATATAGTAAGATATATAGTAGCACTGTAGTGCTACTATGTGCAGTAGTAAGTTGCTGCAATGTAGTAATGAATGTACTGCTTGGAATTGGTGTATATCATGTTGCTCCTGTCCACTATTGTCCACAATAGTTATTAGTTATTTATTTAGTTATTATCTAACAACTGGGTGTGTTTGCTATCATGACAGGCTATTGTAAGATTATAAAACTGTGTAAAAAATCAGGATGTTTCAGGTAGGATGGATCGCTAATCTCTGCATCAGTTAAGGCAACAGTCACACAGGCCCAAACATTGCCAGTAACCCCCCTGGCAACTACTGGCTGCTATGAAAGAAATGTGGATGCTGGAGGTTGGTGGCAGTCGCTAAGTGAAACGGGCTAGAAAAAGGTGCTTCTTGTGGTTGCAATCTTTGCTAGCAGATTGCTATCGTTCTGTAGTTTGCATGGAAGAAAGCAACTAGTGTGCAAACACTTGCCAACTACTCACAAAGTGGTAGTGAAAATGAAAAGTATTGCCTTTAAAGAAAAAGTTGCACATGTTGGAATGGTAGTAAGGATGATTGCCAAGTAGTTGATGAGTGTTTGCAGGTAAGTCTTTGTCTTCTGCAACCTACAGGCAATCGAGGCAATCTGCTAGTGACCGAAAACAATCACAAGGAGGTTTTTACGACAGCATTCTCTCTGAGACCGATTTCACCTGGCAACACTCGCCATTCATCTGGGAATACACATTTTTCACCAGCGATCTGAGATTGCCATGATAAAGACATTTCAAGTGATAACCTGATGTTCTTATAACAGGAAAACTAAATAATTCAATTTAAGGTTGCTTAAAATAAGTACAGAGTCTACTGTTGCGTTTACTTTGGATCAAAGGGGTCAGTGCATTATTATGGACACTGCTGGTTCTTAATCTTAATTGTCATTTACCTCACCAGCAGAGTGACTTCAGCAGACATTATTCACCAAAAGCTGTTAAAATGTTTACTCTTTTTCTTGGTAATTGTGCCTAAGCAGCATTACAGCTAATCAGCGTGGAAACTTATCTTATTTAGCAGTACACAGCCTTCTTTCATCCCTGGAAATAAATACAAATTAGAGCAAGAAACAGAAGCTTCAGATAACATAATGCATATTGTTATAGCTCATTTGACAGAAACCTGTGCAATAAATTAGGTCTTTCCTTCCAAGCATTGAGGCACATAAAATCAAATACACTGGGTGTGTATGTGTGTTTGTGGTGGTAGTTCCTGACTTATACAGGATACATGAGCTGTAACGTATGTAATATGTTTGTTACAGTACATATTGGTACAGGATATTTAAAAGCTATATTTGTCCCCCCTTTGTCCCCTTAACCACCCTAAGGCTGAAACAATGCTGAGACCAGGGGTGTTACATGTCAAAATAAATAACATTAACAGGAACAAAGTTTCTTAGCAGACTACAGCACTGTAATGCAGTTTTTCTCTGTTTTTCTCTGTAAAAATTTCCTTTTTCTTTGGCTCAATCTCGAATGACAGATAAAGTTTCTGAAACAACATGTGAAAACATTTTGTTCCATTTGCAAATGCTCTGTGACATTTAGGGAAATGACTAAGAACACAGATGTCTCCAATTTGTCTCTATGATTGAAACAGATAATGTATTCAACAGTTTAATAACTTTCTCTCAAAATGTTCTGTCATTATTTTTACTGTGTAAGTCATGCGTGTCGAAATAGTAGTATTGTAAAGCATACATTAGAAAGATTGTGCATGCAGAGTTGCAACCATTTGTGAAAATGAAGAACAATTATGAGAAAAACATTTTACGGGTCAACAGCCCATCTACGGAAGAGGAGTAAAGACGTGTTAAGGTGTTACAAGAAAAAAGAACAGAAGATGCAGAAGAGCACAGCGAATGGATATGAACATGTCCCCCTCCCCCATCAGGATGAAAGGGAGACCATTAGGTTTGAGATCAAAGAGAATGAGTGGACCAATGTGGACCAGTGATTCTGTTGCTGTAGTATAGTAATGCACATAGTCCTATGTTTTGTTTCCACAGCATTTTTTGGTACTTATAGTCCACATGTTTTTCATCTTTGCAATGCTCTGCAGAAGTTTTTTTTCCCCCCTGTTACTGTAAATGTGGTTGTGGGAGCATAGGAGAATTTTTTTCACTTACACACATGCAAATGAGTCTCATTTTCTTTATGGAAATATAATGAAAAAGCTTGTGCTTTTCAACTCAGCATCTGAAAAGCATTCACGCTGATGAGCTATAGCAGTCAGGAATAATAACAGTCTGGTCCAGCAGGCTGTAACAGTTGCCAGCGATTGCTGGGGTCCCAGTCAGAATTCAGTGTCTATGAACACAGTTAGGACAAGCACGTTAGGAAACTAGAAGATGATAAATGCTCTTTTAGACTGTATTGTCAATGTGATACAAAATCCAAACATTTTCACCACTGTTGTTTACACAATATCAAAGAAACTTCTGATTTTAGTAGTGATGACTTTTTTATTGACAGAGAAAAGTGGGTGCCACAGTACCATTTGCTTGGCACAATTGTCAGAAATGTGTCAAACAAACTGGAGAAATCACTTGTAAGCATTTTTAATGTCATGACTGATCAGAAAATCAGTAAATTAAACTGCTGGATGACTGCTGATTAGAAGGCTGATTGTGTTCACATTAATTAATCAAGTAACAAATTAACAAAAAACTATGATTCTCACAACTATGTAGACCTTTGAAAAACTAAGTACACCCCATGATTCGGTAATTCTTGGATCTATCTTTAGCAGCAATAGTTTGAAGTAATTGTTTTTTGTATCACCTCACCAGTTATCCCACATTGCTGTAGAAGACTTTTGGCCCACTTTACAGTGTTGCTTCAGTTCACTAACATTTGCAGGCGATCATTTATGTACAGCTCTCTTAAGGTCCCATTACAGCACTTCAGTCAGGTCCAGGTCTGGACTTTGACTGGATCATTGCAGCACTTTTTGCAATGACTGAAATTTTTGCAATGATTCTTTTCTTTTCCAGGCTTTCTGTTGAAGATTTGCTGCTGTACCTGGGATCATTATCTTGTTGCAATACCTATTTAGCCTTTGGATAAATGACCTCACGTCTGACTTTGGGTCATATTTTGGTACAGAGGAGTTCATAGTGAAGTCAGTGACTGGAAGGTGCCCAGGTGCTGTGACTGCAAAACAAGCCCAAATCATCACCACCCCACCACTGAGCTTGACAAGAATTCAGGACAAGAATTCCCTGGGAACACGGAGGGGCTGACCAAGAACCAGTTCAGCCGGGGAAGTGCCAAGATCCTCCTTAACTGCAGAGCGCAGCCCCAGCAAAACCCATGGGAGGCGGTCAACCCAGTTGCCATCTGTTAGAGAAGCACGGAGCGCAGCCTTAAGCAACCTGTGGAACCACTCACACATCCCATTAGCTTGCGGGTTGTATGCAGTGGTGCGGTGGATCCTGACCCCCAGGCCATCAGCCATGGCAGACCAAAGCTCCGAAACAAACTGGGGGCCTCTGCCAGACGTAATGTCAGCAGGGGCACCGAAATGCAAAACCCAAGTTGACAAAAATACCCTGGCCACCACCACTGCGGTTGTGAACAGCAGAGGGATCACCTCTGGCCACCTCTGACTGTGGTTGGTGTAGTCAACCACAGTCAAAAGGTGAGTGAAACCTTGCAACTGCGGCAGGGGACCTACCAGATCAACGTGCACATAATCAAAATGTTTGCCAGGGATCAGGAACGGCTCAAGGGGTGCCTTAGTGTGTCTATGGACCTTTGCACGCTGGCATGGAACGCATGCCACTGCCCATTCCTTCACAGACTTGTGAAGGCCTGGCCAGACAAACTTGGAGCTGATCTGTTAACAGAGGCCTGCAACCCCTGGATGTGATAAAGCATGAACCAAGTCAAAAATGCGACAACGCCATGAAACAGGAACCACCGGGCGTGGGCGGCTGGTGGAAACGTCACAGACCAGGAGAGGACCGTCATCCTGCACTGGTCTGTCCTCCAGCATGAGGCCTGTCGGCGCAGACTTAAGTGCAAGGATGTCCAAGTCACCACTCTGGTCAGCAGCCATGGCAGAATAATCTATGCCGACATAAACAGGAGAAAATAGTGTGCGGGACAAACAGTCAGCCACATGGTTGGACTTATCAACCACGTGCTGAATGTCCGTCGTAAACTCGGAAATAGCACCAAATGGCACTGCTGGCGTGCACTCCATGGGTCAGAAACTTTGGACACTGGAAACATCAAAGGTTTGTGTTCAACGTATATGGTAAAGTTACGACCCTCGAGAAAAAAGACAAAAATGACGCGTCGCCAGGTGGAGTGTCAGTAACTCCCTGTCAAAAACAATGTATTTATGCTTGTTGTCCCATAGCGTATGGCTGAAAAAGGCAAGCGGTTGCCAGGCACAAGAGACCTGCTGTTCCAGCACAGTGCCCACCGCTATGTCCGACGTATCGGTGGTCAACGCAATCTGCGCCAACGTGGATGGGTGGGCCAGTGTGGCAGCGTTAGCTAATGTGGACTTAGCATTGCAAAATGCCTGGAGGTGTTCTGGGAGCCAGTCAACAGAGTCATTAGCTTTTTTACTCTTCAACGCGCCATACAGTGGCTGCAGCCAGTGTGCCACTCTGGGAAGAAAACGGTTGTAAAAGTTAACCATTCCCAAAAATTTCTGCAGTGCTTTAAGAGACGTCGGACGCGGAAAGTCTAAATCGACCCGGACTTTGTCTGGCAATGGAACTGCATCCTCAGTAGAAATACGGTGCCCCAAGAAGTCTAGAACTGGCAAGCCAAACTGGCTTTTAGACGGGTTAAATCAGGCCATGTGCCGCCAAACGCCGAAAAACCTGACGCAGATGGGACATGTGCTGTCCTGCCAAGCTGCTGGCCACCAGGATATCATCTAGATATACAAAAATGAAGGACAGCCCGCGCACGACCGAGTCCATCAAACGCTGGAAAGTTTGGGCAGCACCTTTCAGGCCGAAGGGCATGCACAAAAACTCGACAAGGCCAAACAGAGTAATTACGGCGGTTTTGGGGACATCCTCAGTGTGCACAGGAACCTGGTGATACCCCCGTACTAAATCAAGCTTAGAAAAAATTGAGGTCTGCATGAGATGGGAGAAAAAATCCTGCATGTGGGGAATGGGATAACGATCGTTTTCTGTGACGTTATTTAAACAGCAAAAATCCCCACAAGGCCACCACCAACCGTCAGATTTGGACACCATGTGTAATGGGGAAGCCCAGGGACTATTTGAACACTGCACAATGCCCAGGTGTTCCATAGTCACAAACTCCTCCCGAGCAACAGACAGTTTGGTGAGGTTAAGGCGGTGCACGCGAATACCGGGGGCCCGACCGTAGTGATGTAATGTTCCACCCTGTGCTTTATCACGGTGTTTGCGAAAGTAGGGACAGTTAGTGAGGGAGACTCAGAAAGCAAACATTGAAAAACATTTCCCGAAGCTACAAAATTAGCATGCACCATGTCCTCGGCGCCCCGAGTAAAACAGGGTAGTGAAGAAAATGACAGTTAGCGACATCAACCAGTAGTCCGTGAGCACAAAGAAAATCAGCACCTATTATAGGCACAGAGCTAGCAGCAACTACAAAGTTCCACTGGAAGTCCCGGTCATGAAAACAAACAGTCACCAACCTTTCACCGAATGTTTTGATGGGGGAGCCATTAGCCGCAGTTAGCAGCAGCCCGCAGCCCTCAGTCCTTAGCCAGCCTGTCAGAACCAGCTGGGGGGAGGAGGCTCTTCTGGGAGCTGGAGTCGACCAGAAAACGTCTCCCCGAGCGTGAGTCTTCTATGAAGAGAAGTCCGTCCTTATCACCAGCGGTCGCGGCCACTACAGAGCGCTGGCGGGCTCATTTCCCTGGGCCTTAAACCCTCTCACTTCCCCTCACACTGGGTGTGAGTGGAGCCACCTGGTGGTCCACCACAAAACTACAATAATTTAAACATTACAAAAGCTTTTTTGTTAAGAAAGTACAAATATTTAAATGTTAAAATCCAATAATCCTCTCACTGAAAACCAAAAATTCAATATATTGTTGTCTTATGATTATTTTTTAAAGAAGTATTAGTAAGTTATAGTTGTTATAGTGCGTACACTGTTCACTATTATAGTCTGTCAGAGCGCTTTGCTTCCACTACTGTAGATATATTCATAGCACTCTGTAGATCTGTTTACCACACATCGATACATCTGTATATATGTAGCACATCTGTATATTTGTTCATAGTACATCTGTATATCTGCCCGTCTGTATAGCAATATAGTATGCAATACAGATCATCTGTATATCTGTACCTATGTGTACACAGTACATCTGGACATTTGTCTGTAGTCCATCTGTATATTTGGTCTCTGTATAGCAATATAAACATCTGTATACTTAACTTATTTGTACATAATCT
>VVHJ01063720.1:12588-24547 GCA_015107715.1 Tylochromis polylepis
TCAGATCCAAAACGAGACCCAAACTCAGAAGTAGGGACACAAAACCGTTTCACATCGACTTTTATAAGACCCAAAGTCTTTTTGCAACCACAGCTATCGACATCTAGTGCTCTTCAGACTGAAGGACTTCATTAGACTTTTTCCAACCCAGAAGCTCAGTCCATGTTTTTTTACGGTCATGTAAACATGCATCTAAAAGAAGGATGAAAACAGCTGTAATAAACTGTAGTCTATAAAACCAAAACCAGGATTGAGGTCTCAGTAACAGTGCCATGGACTTGACACGGTGTAAAATGGCAGTAAATGATCTGACTTTGATCTCCCATCAGGGCCACTGGAGAAGAAGCAAAGGTGAAGCCATATTTGCCACAGGATAAACAGTTTCTCCTGACACGCAACGGTAAGAGGCAGACTTCAGGAATTTCAGTCAGCAAGTCTGACTCATTGCTCCATTCTTAAAAACTGCTTCAGTGTTTAGTGACACAACTTCTCCAAATGAACGAAAAGTGCCTTAAAGGTCAGGATAGGACTGACGTTTTTAAACATGATATTGTGAACAAAACAAATCATTTTGTGTATATTTCAAAGTGTCTTTGCTAAATATTGTCATAAATTTTGTGAAGCCAAAGCTGCCACCGTTGTTACTGTATTGCCTGAGTCAGCTGTGACGTGTGGACCGTTTCCTTCCTTCATTTTGTGTGTGTGTGTGTGTGTGTGTGTGTGTCTTGTAGTTCCCTGTTACAAGCGCTGTAAGCAGATGGAGTATTCAGATGAGCTGGAAGCCATCATCGAGGAGGACGATGGAGACGGGGGCTGGGTGGACACCTACCATAACACAGGTTGAACACTGGTGATATCCACGCACAGCTAACTGTACATCACGATCATGGCTGCGTCTGGTTCACCTTCTCACTGTCAGGCACCAGTGTGGCTTACATGCTTCACATAAGACTTCAGAACAGACTGATCCCAGATCACACAGTGATAAATCAGATTCTGACTTTAAGAACAGTTTTCATGAAAATGATATCCAATGTTTACCGAGTATTTCCTGATAACTGCGACGGTGCTAACAGGTGTGCAGGGACATGGTGTCAGTAAAGATGATCTGAATGTGTCTTGGCAGGTGTGTTAGGAGTCACAGATGCTGTACAGGAACTCTCACTGGACAATAATAAGGTATTTTTGATATCTAATTCATTTAATTCTTAAACCATCCACCATTCTAATAATGTTTGGTTCCTTCGGCTGAATGACCGAGGGCTTACGTGATGGCGGGATGTTATCCTCCTCCCAGATTACTGGTCAGATTTGAATGAAACGAGGTTCATTTGCTCAGTTTCGCTTCTTGTGATTGGTGGACCATCGTAAAACCCTTGACTGGTTTAGCAAATGCCATCGGTTGCTAAGAGAACATTGTTACATTGTAACATTGTACTGCAGCTGTTGCTGAAATGATCATCCACAGTGTCTGATTGTGTAGTCTTTTGATGTGCGGTCTTGGAGGTGGAGAGTGCCGTTATACGTCTGTGCTTTTAATCTGAATTCTTTTAGGATAAGAATATGAATGCCGTGTCTGCAGCCTGTTGTGATGATGAGGATGATGAAGATGGAGAAGCGGCAGATATGGAAGGTAGTCGTATGACGCTGTCGTTTTCTGTCTTTGGTTTTGGATGTACTGCCAGATCAGTCCTAATACTCGGCTGTCTTTTCAGAATATGAGGAAAGTGGCCTGTTGGAAACGGATGAGGTATGCTTACAGCATTGTCTGACTTCAGTTATCATCAGCCCAACTACTACCCGACTCTTGTTTTCCGTCTCTAGGCAACCCTGGACACCAGCAAAATAGCAGAAACTAAAGCCAAAGCAGAACCTGGGAGTGAAGATGCCATTCTTCAGACAAGAACATATGACCTGTACATCACATATGATAAATACTACCAGACCCCTCGACTCTGGCTCTTTGGATATGATGAAGTATGAACCTGTGCCAAACTGGTCTTGATCAGCTCCAGTTTATTTTGTTCTTTGTGTAGTGGGGAAACTGTGAAATATGTGACGTAGATTACAGATTATAAGCAGTCTTATGACTTGACAATGTTAACTTCACTCCGTTCCTCAGCTCCTAAAATGAATTTTGCGACTGCTACAGAGTGAAGTTAACATTGTTGGGCTCACAGCTGCAGTGAGCTACTTTTTATTGGTGCTGAGAAGGATCACAACCAAAAATGATACCAGATCGTCACAGTGTTGCTTTGTCTCCCAGGATAGGCAGCCACTCACTGTAGAGCAGATGTACGAGGACATCAGCCAGGACCATGTGAAGAAGACGGTCACCATCGAGAACCACCCCCACCTTCCTCCACCTGCCATGTGCTCGGTTCACCCGTGCAGGTGAGAGAGACAAATGGGGAAAAACCCTAACTGCACTTTATTAGATGCAGATTCAGGTTAAAAGCCACTTCGCTGTTGTGTTGGATGGTGTATTTGATTCAAACAGCTGTAATAGCTAAGATGTTTATCTCCGCTTAGAGCTGGGGGCTTTAAGTTGTCAAGGAATGTTGAAAGATGGGACTTGATTGTGAGGAGGGACAAAAGTGTTCTGTGACCTGCTTTAAAAAAAAAAAAAAAAAGCAAAAACACTGCTGTCCTTTTCAAGGTGCAGCAGTACCACTGCATGTTCTAACCACTTCCAGGCTAGTGTCTAAGATTTCACTTTGGACATGAACCTTGATCAGAGACTTGGACTCACTTTGGTGAACTGGGCCTCCGACAGGGACCTCATAGACGTCTCCTGTAGAAGCCTAAAATCAAATGTCAGGGTCCGTTCCAAAGTTTTGTGGCGTCAGATTGAAAGTTAAAGAGTCACTGGCTGATAATGGAGGAGATCCACCACATTCTTGCACTTGTGGTGGTCAGAATGGAACTTGTTCGTGTTGAGGCTTGTTGTGCTGAATGAATGAATCTGGAAAAGATGGATGGACTCCCTGATGATATTGTGCGATGGGTTAGGATGATCCAGAATGAGATGCTAATATGATTTGCACTGTAGACTTTGCGTGTTTCACTGTGCTCTTAGAAGCCAATTGTTGTACACCGACATACTCGTGTATCACTAACTGTCTGTTTTCACTAGAAACTGCTAATCCAGTCCAACCCCTTTTGTTTCAGACATTCAACTCAATTCTCAATTTTTAATTCAACTCGATTTATATACCAAATCACAACAACAGTCACCTCAAGATGTGTTATATTGTAAGGTAGAGATTCTGCAATAGTACTGAATGATCACATGACTTTGGATTGTGCTTTAATAGCGAGTCAGCTGGCGCTGGTATAGAAAGGGTAGCATTGATGTTTTCTCCAGTCGTATTCTTCTGCATCTCAGCTGAGATAAAGGAGCCAGTGGTCACGTTTGCATAAGGATGTCTGTGTCACAAACATTTTGAGAAGAACCTTTTAACCTTTGAAGTCATGTGACCTT
Organism: Tylochromis polylepis; assembly: GCA_015107715.1. Taxonomy (NCBI): domain Eukaryota; kingdom Metazoa; phylum Chordata; class Actinopteri; order Cichliformes; family Cichlidae; genus Tylochromis; species Tylochromis polylepis. Next base: position 16,073 of record VVHJ01063720.1, read on the forward strand.
TGCTTTCAGGCATGCTGAAGTGATGAAAAAGATCATTGAGACTGTGGCAGAAGGAGGAGGAGAGCTGGGAGTGCATATGTATCCTTTGATGGCCGTGCAGTGACGCAGTGAAAGAAAAGTGGCTCCACTGAGAAGTCAAACTTTTTTTGTTCTTTAAATTTGTACATGTTATGTATTTTAGACTATTTGGAAAAGTAAGTATGGAACGGTTCCTTCTCGCTCGAGTTATCAGAGGAAAGGGTCAGAGCTGTTGGAGGTGTAGGTGCTACAGCAGCACACAGGACGGGAACAGTGTGTGGAAGAGGAAAACGTCCCATGAAGCTCTCCAGTCAGCAGCAGAACCAAAGATGGAAAGCAGGACCTGCACTGGTCTTGAGCTCCCATTCACTGAGTCATCTCTTTGTTAAGTTGAGATGGTTTGGTTGATAAATCAAAAGCTTACAGGGGTGAGGTGTTCTGGGCCCCAGGGCATGCAGGGCACTCTGGAGAGCTTGCATCTCTCTACTGGCTTCTAATAGCTCAGAGTCTCTCCAGATCAGCCAAGTAGGTGTCTGAGGAGGTGCCAGGCTTACCAGGATAAGCAGCAGAGATGGATTTTTTTGTTTGTTTTTGTAACCAACAGACCTCCTCACACTGTACACTAACATTTCATTAATGAATCAACACTTAGATATTTTATAGGAGCCAGCTGGAGGCAGGATGTTTCCTCTGATGGTAGCTTGTCACAGTGGAAGAGCAGCACTCGGTGGCTGGACTGCTGTGAGTATTCACGGTCAGGCAGGTGGTCACGTTGAGTATGTTACAGTGTTGTCGCTTTCCTCTGTGTTTCCTTAACTGATGCTTTCAGGTATCTTCTGATTTTCCTCAAGTTTGTGCAGGCTGTCATTCCCACGATAGAATACGACTACACAAGACATTTTACCATGTAGGTGCCTCTGCTGAAACGTGACGTGTACACGGGAAATGCCAGAGACGGCCTCTGCTCTGCTCTCAATACAACTGGTCTGCTGAATGTTTGTTTTACTCCAAGATGCTTTGTGTGGAAGGAATATGAAAAGGCTGTCTTTTAAAAGAACGGGCTGACATTTTTGGGCACATGCTTGTTTTCTGCTGAACCCAGATAAACTAGGCAAAAGATCACCATCAGTTTGATCTGTGTGCATACAGCACACAGGTAGCACACCTTTCATCACATTCAGTTGCATAAATTCAGATACAGCTTCTCAATTCTGACATTGTTTATTTTCCAGGCTAAAGGTGTGTAGTTCTGTCTCTGTGATAAGCTAGACTAAACACATCCTGGACATAAGAGATGAAAATCAGTATCAGACTTGTCGTTTAACCCTGGGTAACAGAGGCTCCAGCTCATCCAAAAGTTGGACTGCACCTTTAATGTCTCTCTACGTGTTAAATGGGAAGGTTGTAGTTCTTTACAGGGGCGCTGTGTGAGGAACTTATTGATGGTTGGTGTAATTAGGAGTGTTTGAACAGAAGCTAAGCAATGTCCTGTTGCGGATGTACACAGGAACGCATAGAAAAAAACCCACTGCGAAGAAAGAAGACCTAGAATATCAGGGTCGCACCATAATTCAAATCTTTTCAGCGCTTCGTTTTATTAAAGCCACTAGCTTTCAGACCACAGGACAGCTGCTGACAGCAGGTCAGTCACTTACTGTTGTTTTAATAGAACCTTCAAACTCCCACATAAGAAAGGAGTTTGTGTCCTCCGCAAGGAAGGCTTGATGTGTGCTGCTTTAGTTCCCAGTCTGAATGTCTGACAGTCAGTTATTCATGTGGCTAATATCAGTTTTGTTGCTTAGCTCCTACCTCAGAGAAACAAAACTATTCCTCCACTTCTGTCATCGAGGAGATCTTACAGTTTGTCAGGGAGATTTGGTCGCTGCCGTTAAAACCGTCAGATTCAAGCCTTTTTAAAAAAAGTCGGTCTGTTTCTTGGTGTGAGTTTGAGGAGGACGGAGAAGTGGTTCGAGGTAGACAATTCCATCTTCAGCTGCACCTTAGAAATCTGTACAGTAAGCACGGAGCGACATCAGCATTAAATTTCATCTGTGTCCATACGATGAGTCGCGCTGCTCTTATCTCTAGCTTGGTCTCCACCGGCCCTGTGGAGAATACTTTATGCGTTTAGCAGCTACGTGCTTGGCTGCATCAGCTCATGCTCGTGTCTGACCACATCTGTCTCAGCTCAGAGGGTGCTGAGAAACAGGAAAACAACAATTTCTGGATGGCTACAAATAATAAAACGGCATTATCTCAATCGGGCCGACACTGACGGCAGCATTAAGAGAAGAGTGCGAATATTTCCCATCAGCTGTTCTTGCTTCCCTCCTAATGCTCTCTGCAGGAATCGACACTGTTTGAAATCCGCTATTTATGCCAGTTTGGCTTAATGGTGAATGTGCTGATGGCCTAGCCCATTTAGTCTCCCGTTTTTCTTGCGCTTGGCTCCCATGCTTTTGTGTCTTACTTCAGTCGTGAGCAGGTTTCTAATTGATGCCTCAGAATCTTGAGAACTTGTTTTCAGATGTAACTCTACATGTGTAATGTATTACTGACCTTCTGAGAAGTTTCCAGAGGTTTGCTGTGACCTCTACAGAACGTGATTTTTTTAAATTTTTTTTATTGTCCTGAGCCTCACTGATACAGTTTAACAACAAGTCCTTCAACATGTTTCCGATGAGCTATATTTGGCTCATTACAGTGACGTGTGCAAGTCAGTACTCATCTATACAAAGCATCTGCTTCAGTAATCCACAGTTTGCTTTCCTCGTGTGTTGGTTGATAAAATATTCTCTTTGTATCTGTGCCTGTTGGTCCAGTCTCCTAATTTAAATTGCTTGGTGGTAAGGCTTCACCGTTTCAGAAAGATGTGCATTTATCAATAAAGACTTAGCAGAATGCTGTTTATGGATGTATTTATTTGTGCTGTGGAGGGGTGGTGGGGGTCTTGAAATAAAACATCTCAGATCTACCAATGTTCTTAACTACAGCTCCTTCATAATATACATTATGCTGCAAGCGGCAAGGGTACAGGTGAAGGAAAAGCCAGCGTAGAGTGTCCTAGTCGTTCCATCCCTACAGCCTGCACGTTTGTTCACTCAGAAATGACCGGTCTCAAATTTATATGGGAGCTTCAATTTAATGGAGAGAGCCAGATTATTAATGAAACACCCAGAAAAAGACGTATCACATAAAAGTTATAGACTGACTTGCATGTTACTGAGTCAAGTAAGTATGTGAGCCCCAAGAACAACATGATGCGACGTGTTTTAGCCAGTACAGCAATAAGACGTTTCTCGTAGTTGCTCACCATGTTAGCACAAATCTCAGGAGGGATTTTGGTCCTCCCTTCTTTAAAGAAACTCTAAATCCTTTTGGTTCCTTGGGCTGCTGCTTGGTATCTCGAAGCTTCAGCTCCCTCCACAGGCTTTCTGTAGGACTGAGGTCTGGAGACTGGCTCTGTCCGTGACCTTAATGCGTTTCTTCTTAAGCCACTCCTTTGTTGCCATAGCAGCATCTACTAACTATCTTCAGTGTTCTGGCTGAGGGAAAGAGATTGACATCTAAGATTTTACATTACTGGCCCCGTCCATCTGCCCCTGACGGCGGTGAAGTCGTCCCGATATCGGGTGGAGTTGATGCAAAAGAGCTCAGTTTAGGTTTCATCTGACCGCAGCACTTTCTCCTGTGTGTTTGATGGCAAACTCCAGACGAGCCTGTACATGTGCCTTCTTGAGATGCAAGATTTCAATCCATTACAGCCCAGAGTGTTACCAGTGGTGCTCTTGGTGGCCGTAGTCCCAGCTGCCTTCAGAACATTAACGAGCTCCTCCCGTGTACTTTGGAGCCGAGCCACCACCTTTTTTTATGATCATCCTCACTCCACGAGGCAAGATCTTGGGTGGAGCTCCAGACTAAGAGGAAGTGATGATTGTTTTATGTTACGTTACATTTCTGAATAAGTTGTCACCTTGTCTTGTTGATAGTGTTGTAGCCCATTGTCTAGCTGCACAAGGCTGAACTTGTGTCCCTGACATCCTTCCACAGCTCTTTGGGCTTGTCCATGTCGGTGGAGAGGCTGGAATGGAAGAAACTGGTTCTGTTGACTGGTGTGCTTTATACACATAATGAGTTGAGATCAGGAGTGTTTAATTGATTGATTGTAATTGTAACCAGACTGTGGGAGCCACAATTCTGGCTGGGTTGTTGGGGATACTTATTTCACTCAATGACATGCAAATTTATAAGTGTTATGTAATGTGTGTGTGTGTGTGTGTGTGTGTGTGTGTGTGTGTGTTTTTTCTGGAGTTTATTAATATTAATAAATTAATATTCTTAGATTAATACTCTTTCTCTCTCCATTAAAATGAAACTACAAAAAAAATAGAAACTGTTTATTTCTTTCCAAGTGAGCAAACTAATAAATTTAGAGGGGGATTAAATAATTATTTTCTCCACTGTGTATCCTACAGTATCAACGTTTATCCCTAACTTTCATTTTAAAGTTTGTAGTTCCCAGTTTGGTCCATAGGAACCACAGTACTGCAGACTGCTCACATATATATTTTGTGACGTTTACGTGGCATCACCCTGCTACATGACCAGAATTAAAGTCTCAGGGTCCTGAGGACTGCAGCTGAGTGCCAGTGTATAAGTAGATATCAAAGTGCTGCTGGATAATTGTCTTGTTCCTCTGTATCTCCAGCCATTCCTCTGGGACTGATCGTGGTTCCTGGTGACAGTGACTTAGAGACCTGCAGAGAACACATCCAGCGATTACAGGAGGTAAGAAGAACAAGAGGGGAGAGGAGATATGAATGTTGAGATGAAAGGGTTATTGTTCTGTGTCACTAAATAGAAAAATGCAGTGACACAAATCATGAAGAAGCACGAAAGCTCTTTTTAAAAGTTGGAGCAAAGCTAATTAAGCTCCAAGTCTGTGCGTGAGTGTGTACACTTTTTCTGGCCACGTTTCCTTCTACGTTCCCATGCTCTTATCTTTACCTTTAGGACTTCTGCTCTCTTCATCCTATATCTGTGGGACTGCAGGTTGGTAGTAAAATGCCGGGCTATATGTTCTACACTTGTTTGGCTTAGAGACACATGGGAAACTAAAAGCTTGCTCAACACTTTTGCTTTCTATTTTTAATCGGAAAACCTACTAGGTTCTGTAACAACGATGAGCAACATTTGTTGAACATATCCTATCCCACTGTAACAGCAAAGCTGAATGCTCACAGTAATCACATACATCAAGATTTAGCTTTTCCTTTTGTTGTTAATGAAACTGATTTATTTTTTTTAATAGCTTGAACTTTTTGGTTGATTAAGAATCCCCCTTAATAGTTTATTGTGCATAGCCTGCGCATTAATATGATGGCATCCAGAGTGAGTGTGTCGAAAAAGAGATCTGCAGTAAAAAGTTGTGACTATTGGCCAAAATGTTACTGACTTGTTCTGTTGTTTTTGTTCCATTATCTTTAGAGTTCAGTTTTATTTAACTTTATAGAAAAACTAGAATGCCATAAGTAGGTAGCTGGCTTATTGACTACTACAGATAGAGCATTATTCTGTATGCTTCTATGTGTCTTTTAGATGCCATTCCTACAAGACTGCTGAAAGAAGTCCCACCATTAATTAATTTTTCAATCTCTATTAATCAGCTATGTACCACAGGCCTTCAAGCTGGCAGTAGTTAAATCATTATTTAAAAAGCCATCACTTGAACCAGCTGTCTTAGGTAATTATAGGCCAATCTCCAATAAATAAATTTGTATAAATTTGAAGAGTTTCAGTCAGGTTTCAGAGCCCATCACAGCACAGAAACAGCTTTAGTGAAGGTTACCAATGATCTTCTTATGGCCTCTGACAGTGGACTCATCTCTGTGCTTGTCCTGCTAGACCTCAGTGCAGCGTTCCATACTGTTGACCATAATATCCTATTAGAGCGATTAGAGCATGCTGTAGGTATTACAGGTACTGCACTGCAGTGGTTTGTATCATATCTATCTAATAGACTCCAATGTCTTTATTTAAATGGGAGTCCTCTTCACACATTAAAGTTAGTTATGGAGTTCCACAGGGTTCAGTGCTAGGACCAATTCTGTTTACATTATACATATTTCCCTATCATTAGAAGGCATAGCCATAAGAATCTTAGAAATATGGTATCTAACCAGATTCTTACTCTGGATGGCCTCCAGTAACACTGTGAGGAACCTTGCAGTCGTTTTTGACCAGGATATGTCCTTCAATGTACATATTAAACAAATATGGACTGCTTTCTTCCATTTGTGCAATATCTCTAAAATGAGAAATATCCTGTCTGAGTGATGCTGAAAAACCACATTTATTACTTCCAGGCTGGACTACTGTAATTCATTATTATCAGGATGTCCTAAAAACTCCCTGAAAAGCCTTCAGTTGAACCAAAATGCTGCAGCAAGAGTCCTGACAGGGACTAGAAAGAGAGAGCAGATTTCTCCTGTTTTAGCTTCCCTTCATTGGCTCCCTGTTAAATCCAGAATTGGATTCAAAATCCTGCTCCTCACATACAAGGTATTAAATAATCAGGTCTCTTATTTTAATGACCTTATGGTACTTTATCACCCCATTGGAGCACTTTGCTCTCACAAAGTGAAAAGGCACAATCGAGCAAATCGCATCATACTAGCGAATGAAGATTTTTATCTCAAATCTTGAATCTTCTATTTATACCATATCTAGAATTTGCACTGCACTAGACAATTGTGGTAAAACTGTCAAATGAAAAAATTTGAACAACATATTAAATTTTCATATCTGTAGAGTTTATTATATTGACGTGGTGACAGTGTAAAGACACCCTCCAAATTCAAATTTGAGCCGAAATTTGGGAGCTGTTTGAAAATGGTAGTCTATGGGGGACAGGCAGGGAGGAGGCTGTGCTTTGATGGCATTTGTGAGAAAACCACGAATCTCATCTCAATGAGGATGACACTGGATGAAAGAGGGCAACGATAGCTATGTTTTGATGTATATATTATAAATGTAGGGCAAAAGGTTTGGGCGGGAAAGAAAGAGAGACATTTTTTTTTTCAAATTATTCTCCACACTCTGATTTTAAAGCAGGTCGTGTGCTAGTAGTAAGTGTGCTATTACATAGGCACACTTAATTACATTCATTTGTAGGTTTCAAAACCACACATCAAATGTCTGGGCAGAGCTAGAGCAGCGGTTACATCTGACAACAGGGTTGCTGACAGCCAGTGTGACTGAATGACAGCTGAAGGCATCAGTAATCCTCTGTCACTGATGGAATATTTACTCCATTACACAAGCATCCACCTACAGCACTCAGATATAAAAATAAGAATACAGTATGCATTGGCACAGTTTAGAGTCACTTCCACATGGTGTGCCTTAACAATGAGGTGTTTCAGACATTTCAGGTGCACTTAGTTTCACTTCCACATAAAGTTTTATCGATATTTGCTGCTCACTCTTGCTGTCCGTTTGGGTTTATTTGAAGGCATGTGGATACAATTTTAAGTGTCAGTTATTAAAGAGATGGTTGTATTATAACCCTCTTATCTACAACACAAAATAAGCTAAATAAGTTATATTAAAAGCAGAACTGAGTTTTAATTTAGTCAGTTACAGTCAGCGCCTCTATTTTTTGCTGTCAAAATTTCATTTTGAAAATGAGAAGCACAACTTTCTGAGATTGAAACTAATTAATTGGAGGATATTTGTGAGATGAGAGAGTGATATAATAGTATAATCAATCAATCAATACAAGGAGATGAACACCCAGTAAAATTACCTTTTTTAGTTTACATGATAAAGGGAGCCAATATTGAAAAATACATACCATGTTTAAGTAAAAACTCCCCTGGAAATTGCTAAGAAATTTTCTTTGCAGAAACATTTTAATATCTGCTGTAGCACGTTCTTTCATGATGTTCATTTCCTTCTCACCACTGTTTCAAAAAAACTGAACAAAACTGAAAACTGCTCAGTTTTCAGTTTGGCCAGGATGGGGAAAAAATGGCTTTAGACCTTTCTCTTTGTGTCAGATGCTAAATATCACATGAGCATGAGCAGTATCCATTAGGGTTGCGTAATGTGCACATAGTTTCTATGGAAACCTGCTGTACTGTATGTGTGAAAGACCGAAGGAGTTATGCTACCAAAGAAATGAAGCCAGTGACATTACAGATTTCCTGTTTGAACGGGCTTTTATTCTGCCAAACTATTCTGGGATCTGTTTACTACATCCCAAATCCATATTTTTAAAGATAGGCTTAATAATTTAAAATTAACCCCCCCCCACAAACTCTCTCCCTGAAAAGCCTTCAGTTAATCCAAAATGCTGCAGCAAGAGTCCTGACAGGGACTAGAAAGAGAGAGCAGATTTCTCCTATATTTGCTTCCCTTCATTGGCTCCCTGTTAAATCCAGAATTCAAAATCCT
>VVHJ01063722.1:0-18803 GCA_015107715.1 Tylochromis polylepis
CTGAGCTCTGCTATGCGGTTAATTTTTTCTCTCCTGCCACGGGGTTGCCAGGCTCATGTTAGCGCCAACAGTAGTTTTATTCTTAGTGCCCAGGAAATGAATCATCGCTGTAATCTGATTAGGCTCCTCCATAACCCGGCTCAGTGTGCGACTTCTCTGTGTTGTTTTTTTTTGTGGGCGCACCGTCAGTGGACTCTGCCGTCCTCTTAGGCTACAGACAGTTTATTTAGAGCTCTCCAAGAAGCTGCACTCTCCGCTGCTTCGAAGACAAACTGCTGTTTTAGCGCTGTGGACATTTTTTGGGCGCTTGTATTGGTTTCCGGGTGCACCGGCCAGGCTGGCAGCCCCGCCGTGCCTGTGTATGGGAATGCGCGAGTGCGTGCACGCACGCTAGATCTCGCGCGCGTGAATGAATGCGTCCGTTCGCGCGCACGCGTGCATGTTTGTGAGTGGGAGCGCAGTGATAGAAGAACCCGTTTTGGGGGCGCTCTCTGTTCCTCTGTCTCACTCTCCGTTTCTAAAGCTGCCTCATCATGCCGCTCCAGCTGACTGCCGTTACAACCGCATCTATTATGAAGGGGGCTAGGAGATGAGAACAAGAGTGAAGGAGAGGTGACACAGGAAGGGAGGAGGCGGAGAGCACAGGAGAAGGTGTAGAGAGGAGCAGAGGGGGCCTGGTAATAATGGGAAAACAAGAGGTATTGTTCCCAGAATGTGTTGGATATAAATCAAAACATAATTATAGCTTTTATTGAGCCTTTAACTTCTGCAGCTCCGTGCTCGAAGAAGCAGGTGCTCTGGGAACCATCACACCTTGTCATTTATTGTGCAAGTAAAACATCCCAGGGAAGCAAGAAACGTAAAAACAATCAGGCCAAATGATGTTGTATAAAAGCTGGACGATGCAGAGAGGTGCAACGCAGAGCGCAACGGGACAGGGATTTTTGTTAACAGAAGTAAAGGAGCCAAAGAGTTTTTCATGAAAAAGGGACAGCTCCACACTGAGAGAGCTTCTGTTCCACAGAAAGATCTGAAAGGGCCAACCGAAAATATCTGCCGATGGTAGCTTCAGTCTAGCTACCAAATGGAGGATTCAGGACCATGGAGAGCTCCACAGGGGACCGATGTAATGTCAGAACCATGGAGAGAGACCTCCTACACCGTCCAGCAGGGAGCCTGACATACAAGTGTTTGGGTGCCCATTGTATGGTGACAGCACCATGAACATATCCAGTAGCTTGTGGTTAGATTTATACATGTTAAAATGAATCCAGGACCACAGAGAGCTCCTTAGAAGGCCTAACTTGTTTTCAGCAGAATAGATGGAGCCAGTACATTTTCAGATCCACTTACAGTTCCCACTTCTTCTTCAGAAAGGATTTTCTGAATTCAGACCCTCTTTGTTTGGTGTCAGCACCTTGGACACATGAACAGCTTGAACACAACTGGTTCTACTTTGTGGTTAAACATGCTATTGTGAACTCAGGACCACAGAGCGCTCATTAGGGCCTCACTGCTGTTTAATATGTTTCAGGTACAACAGAGAGAAGTGATATGGTTACAGCATGGGTATAATAAAACCGCGAGCTTTGACTAGCTGTAGCATGAGTGTATATCGTATTGTGTCAGTGTTTTTTTTTTTTTTTTTTAAAGCTTATTTATAGTTTGAAATGATTTAGCTTTAGTTCATTTTTTCATAGAGCAGCGATATGTTGAAGATACCAAGCATGAGGAAAAATGGAAGATCACAGAAGATTCATGGATGTGGTGAAGGAGGACATGCAGAGGGTTGGTGTGACAGAGCAGATCACTAGGGACAGGGTGAGCTGGAGGTACATGATCTACTTTGGTAACATCTAAAGGGAAAACCTGAAATATTATAATATGGAAAGTATTTTTCAGAGGAACAATTTAAGAGCTATCAGGTGTGATGACACTGACAAAGGCTAACTATACTAAACTTTTTTTAAAACTGCATGTTTATTTCATAAGTACACAGTGTTGTTCAGGTTTTTTTTCTCAAAAGTCTGTTTTTTTAGCCTTCAGTTTGCAAAAAAAAAGTATTCTTACCTTTAGAGCGAACACAAACTGAATTTAAACTAAAACTAACCTTGGTCAACACATGGACAGCTCCTGCACATCTGGTTGTGCTTTGCAGTTTAAACATGTTAATATCGATTCAGGATCATGACCCTCCTTCAAGGGTCCAGCATGTTTCCACTATGGTGGAGGGATATGATGCAGCGCTATCAATGATTTCAGAATCATTAATAGTTCCAAGTGCAGAAAGGCAGTAATGTGAGCGCCTCCGGTTTGGTTTAAGCACCATAAACAGTTCTAACACAGTTCCAGCGTCCCTGCCTGCACTTTGATGTTAGACTTAAACCATGTGGAGATAATCAGAGGTCAGGAATAGTGCAGTAGATGCTGACCTTTGATGGCATTCAAAAGTCCTCAGCACAATGGCGTGAGCTTATCTGGGTTCAGAGTCACTGATACCTCTTTTCCACCAATGTGGCTTCATTGTTGGCTTTTAGGAGTCAGCCGACATTTTACCAGGTTTGAGAAATGTCATTATCAACAGAGCGTTACGAGCAAAAAGTCACGACATACAGAATGGACTGCATCTGCCAAACATTGGTGAATTTCTTACAGAGGCCCAGCCATAGCCACAATGTCATGTGGTACAGCAGTTTTTGGTGCTGTGCTTGTGGCAGCTTTCTGGGCACGTGCACCTGTCCTGTGTAGGTGGAAATGCGTGTAGCTCTCGGTTGAACACTGGATCTGTGTCAGTGGAAATTAACTATTGAGTTTGAGTTTCACAAGAATGTAGAGCTGTCTTTAAGAGGTCCTACTTAATTTCAGCTCCAACGTAGCTGCTTGTAGGTACGGGATACATTCTGTAGTGGAAATTGAATGTTTACTATTTACTACTGAGACTTGAACTCATCACACACATAAATAATGGTATAGTAAAGCAAGCACATGTCAGTTTCTAGCAGAGGAGCCCTTGAATCCCTCTGCCGGGTGGGCTTTTAGGGATCACATTAGTGTTTCTCATCATCCACAGTATGAGCCAGTTTAAAAAAAAATAGCTCTGAAGCTGCTCCTGTGCTGTTTACTGCTACATCTTTGTTCTTTCTCCATCTGCGCCCGGGGACTGCACAAGGTCATCCTGTGCAACCATTATCAGATACATTTCATGTTTCTCTTGCTGTGGCCTAGACTCACTCCAGCTCTGGGCATTTCCATTCTTTTCCAACAGGCTGAAGAGGGGAAAAAACCCCCAACAACATAAAGCTGGACAAGCAGTTATTATACATAGTCAAATGTTCCCTTAAATTAAAAATCAGAATTTTACTGATACATACGAATTTGCCCCAGATTCATGATCTGATTGCAGTGAAGAGCTCTGCCAAATATTCCGGAGAAATATCCCAAAGAAGGCTTTGATACTTCATCCATATCCAGCTCCAACATGTTGGACAGCAGCTAGTTACCATAGTCCTTGTTACTGCACGTGAACCAGTTCTCCACCCGCTGCAGGTTCTGGTTAAAGTGGCTCTCCAGCTCACAGTTACATTGCTGGTTACATTGGAGTACATTTGCAGGAGGACATGCTTTCTTGAAAAGCAGCTGAATCAACATAGTGGACCACAATAACAACCTGATAGTGGTAGGGAAACATGAGATGGGAAAGTTCTAGGCTTTCAAAAACTTTCAAAATAAGAGTGACAGAATTGTCAGTGAAAGTGAAATGTACTCGGGTGGCCGTTAATATCACATGGGATGTATGAGTAAAGTCTTTGTGTGGGAAACACTACTATCACTTTGATTAAATGCACTTACAGTGCATTAATGTTCTGCAGGTTTAAGCCTGTCATGCTGGAACATATAATCAAGGAACGCTCCATCCCCATCCCCACAATCTGAGTCAATTTACTTAAGCTGGTCAGGCTTGGTATCATATAAACTTTCTATTACACATGACTAGATTTATAGATTATTTTTATTTTTTAGAATTACCACTGCACAGGTGTATGCTTGCTCTCATAATTTGAAGCCAGCCTTTTATGTCTAATTGTTGGTACTTGCAGAGAGACTAGCTGCCCTTATATCTACACGTCTAAAGCTAAGTTCTAATGTTTTCAGGAGGCCGTTATCTTCTGAATTACATGTGCACACGTCAGCACTGGCATGGTTTCAGCATATTAGGGACTGTGTGTGAAGTTGCAGTGGTTTCAAGATCGTGTTAGGAGCCTGAAAAGCTGCAGAAGCGTCACGGACAAACTGAATAGGAAACACAGATTAGGAGAGCAGAGCGTTTTGATCAGTGTTACATTTCTGCCATATTTATGTTTTGTTAATATTGTGTCCAGAAAACTAATTATTTTTTCGTCACACTTTTCAGTCTGAGTGTGGGCTGCCAGTTCAGTGCGAATGTGTGTTGGAAGTTGTATACATTTTATTGAAATACATGTGGTTGCAAAAGCAGAAGAACAACACCAGCCTGGTTGAAGGAGACAGGTAGACAGACAGGGAAGCAGACTGTTTGGCTTGTGCACTCTTACTCCTACAGTGAGCAAGACACAGACTGGCTTAAAGCAGGTAGGCAGACAGACACCAGACATGCAAAAGAGCAGTTGAAACAGGTGGCTTTGAAAATAGACTGAAATGTGTTAATGTGGCTGCAGTGATGCATTGTTTTGCGGTGACTGTTATCGTATGGAGAGCATTGCAATAGGCTTCGCAGCCCATTAGCAAACAGTGAGCAAGAGCACATCCCCACCTCCACACTTACTCTCAGTACAGCACTTTGATGCGTTTCCCATTTTCTGCTACCTCTGACACATTTGTTGCTCCTTTTGTCAGACGGCACAGAAAAGATTTTCGAAAGCTCTGCAAACACACGGCTGAAAATGTGATTCACAACAAAGGCTCTGGATACTAAAGCTGGAGTTTGCACCTGTTTGGGTTGCAACTAATCACTGTTTACATTTTGATTAATTCTCGAAAATAAAGTACCTTATTGTACGAATAAGTACTTAATCGTACCCTTGTGGCTTCTACCAGTCATCTGTCAGTCTTGAAGCTCTGTGGAGAATGACCAGTTAATCTAATGTATGTGTTTAGTTTGTGGGAAGCTGGCACAGGGACAACAACAGCTCCAGCAAGGCTTCTTCATGCTCATTCAAGACAAATATAGAATGAAACCCGTCTCGGTGTGTTAAATATGTATGTAAAAGTCCATTTCTACACATGTATAAATCTAAGAGTAAAATAATTTTACATATGTCTTTTGGTAACTGGCTAAAACAGCATGTCTCTTGTTATTGCTCCTTAAAATGTGGAAAAATCGTAAATATGAATTATTTACTGTATGTGAACAAATACAGATCTAGTTGTTCAGCAGACAGTCTGCTGTGTCTGTGATTAGACCTCTACCTGCCTGGCAGCTCAAAAACAAGTCTGAAACATTTCTAATTTCCTCTGAGGCTTCATTTGTTGAGAAAAGTTATTTTTCTACCGTGTGGTTGTGTTTTGATCTCTAGCAGCTGTCATGTAGGCACCTGCGTTAGTTTTTGGGAGTGCTTTTTCTCACTGATACCCAACAAGGATTGTTATGCAACGACACCGTCACTCCAGGTACAGATAAGCAGGTAAGAGCCAGTCACCGAAATCCAGATCATAAAGGTTCATTTACATTCCAGCGGAAATTCTCCATCCTGCCTGGTTAAAGAATTAATCTGCAGCTTAATCTCCCAGTGTAGCGCTATACCCCCAATCCCTCCGTCTATTCACCCATCTGTTTCCTCGTCCATCTGCCCATCCAACCAGGCAGCCTGTTTCCCCCGCCTGAACTCACTTTGTAGTCTTCCTTTCTGCTTTCTTTTCGCTGTTGCAGGTGCTCTGCAGGTGGACTGTTTTCATCTTGAGACACTACATTTAAATGACGCTTATCCGTACTTCGTTCGACAGCCTGCAGGAGGCCCTTCTTAGCAAATTTCATTTCTTCTTCACTCTCACTGCTTTGGAGGTGTTTCCCTTTTTCCCCTCTACTTTTTCAGCCGCGGTGTGCCAACATGAACTAACAGCACTACTGCTGCAGACATAGCAACTTAAATTACTATAATTTAGAGGTGTATATTTATTGTAATTCTTCCCCATTTTAGATCTCTTGGTTCCATTATGCTAAAATATTACTGTAATGGCCAAATGCTGGATTCAAAATCAGTGTCAGCGTTGCTGCTTCATTTTCTAGTTAATCTCAATGTGTGTGTGTTTTTTTTTTACCCAATGTTGTAATGTCCACACCCACACGAACACACCACAAATACTGTAATCATGGTGTTAATTTGTTTCTCCTCCTCCTCTTTTTCACCTCGCCTCCTCGTGATTTCTCTCTAGTTTATTTTTGCACAGTCTTTTTCTCAAAAGACTGTGTGATGATCTTTTTTTTTTCTAAATAGATGGCAGAAGTGTGACCTACATTTCTACCGAAATAAGGGATTGCTGTGTCTTTGCTTTGTCACACTAGTGGAGAAATTAACAGCGGTGTAAAAAATGATTGCCTCTAACCGCACCCCAAACCCAAAGTACCTGTTTTCGTCAAGATGTCAGGAGCTTAATGTAGATGTTTCTAATTTGTCAAGGATGACAGGAACAATGTGTGAATTCAGTTAAATAAAAAAAAATGCACACTGAGAAATGAAGCAGTATAACACCTCAGGGTAATGCATCTGTTAAACAAAATCGGTTCCTAAAAGCGGTGTTTTCCGCACATTAAAGCAGTCAAGCATTGAGTAAAGCAGTTAAATTGGTTAAAGCCATACATTTATTCTAGAGTTTAACTGTTAAATGAATGATTAGCACTATAAAGAGGGATTGCGTCACTATACTTTATTTAAAGAACACATCAGCTGGGTTTTACAGCTGGACGCTGTGTCTTTCTTGTGATATGAAAAATGTGCCTGTCTGAAATGACAAACCAGATTCCCTCAGAGGACGGTAAGAATTCAGACTCGGTAGAATTAAAGGCTCAGAGCAGATAACTCTGAAGTGTAACAAGGGGGTTGTTTCTTTCCTCTGCCCTGCCACCGGAGTGAGTCTTCATGTGTGATCTGACATCTGAGGGATTAATGAGAAAATGGTGAAACGTGTCAAGTTTAAATTGAATATGAGTCGCTGCCGGTGTGGACCCCCGGAGGACTGTCAGTGCGAGGACACATAACAAGAACAACTCCAGTGTAAATCCAGTATGCATATCAGCGTGCTAATCTCAGCAGGGATGTGATCTAATGCCCTCATCACATTACACTCAGTCTTTCTGTTTCCATAGCAGTGTCAGTCGCTCCATCGCTCTCTCCACGTCCTTTTCCTTTCATGCCCTTCTCTTATTTTCTTTGTTATTTTCCTTTCCTTTTCAAGTTGAAGGTCATATCTGACAGCATGCTGATGGATGGTGCGGTACAATTTAGGACACATGAGCACAGCAACGGTGTGTGTGTGTGTGTGTGTGTGTGTGTGTGTTGGTGGTGAACATGCTCAGTAAAAATAAGCCAGATAAAAAAAAAAAATGGTGAGAAATGATAAATTTCTTTCTAAGAAATTTGTGTGACTTTTCTTAAGTGTAATTCCTTAAGTGAAGCAAAAAGAATGAAATGTTGATCATCAGTTAACTTGTATCAGTCTGGAGGATTTTGAAGTAGGATTTCGAGCGAATCCCACGCCGTGGCTTTGTGATGACACATTCAAAACATCAGTTAGTGATAGATTTCTAAGATTTCAGAGTCGGACTTCTTTAAACAATAACTACTGCGCTGAGCAGATCATCTCAGAGTTGGTGTTAATAAATGCTGAACAACACTTTATTGAACTGAAGTTATTGCAATGGAAAAAAAAAAAAAAGGAAAGCCTAAGAGGATGGTTGTAAATGAATAAATCTGATGTGTTTATACTGGTTCATATGCTTGCACAGCGCACTGCCACCAGGCACAGCAATCACACTCACTGTGGTCTTCATCACAGTTACACATATTTATTTTTCTGAAGAGGTGCACATCCAACCCAAATGTGAAGCAAGTCAACAGAGGTGATTTTGAAATTGACGAATCTTTAAGATATTTATGAAGCCGTCCAGCAGCAGTCTTACTTACTCTGAGCTTCTCGTGCTGTCTCTGAGCCTGATCCCAGACACGCTTCAGAAGAAGCGAATTTATGCCGGTTGTATCTGGAATCTCATTTTTTGGGTTACTGCTAACACTGCTTGTGGTCAGGTGAAGGTAGGAATGTTGATCGAGCAGTAAATAGCTTTGCTTTATTAAGCTACGTTAAATATTTCCTGCTTCCAACTTCTCACATGGGAGGATTCAATCACTGAAACCTTTCGGGAGGTTTTGAACATGCTTGAAGCTGAACTTTGAGCTGGTTAGCTGAAGCTAATCAATGTCGCACTCAGATTTGACAATGAAAACACGTCTCCAAAACACAGGTAATAATTTCACTGTACCACGTCCCTTATGATGTAGTGGACTGTCAGTGTGTGCCATGTACTGCAAAGCCTGATGCAGCTCTGTTTGTTTGTCATACAGGGTTAAGGCTGTGCTGCTGCTGGCCGGCTTCTCCTCCTGAATCATGCGGCGCCTTTCAAAGGCCAAAGGGTGTCCCTGTGTGTCAGCCCCCTTTGAGATTAAAAGACTTGGGATTTTACCGGCAGGAATACATGAGTGCTGTAGAGCCGCATGTGACAGAGAGTGGGAGAAGCAGATGGAGGTTGCTGTAAGGTGAAGCCTCTGTAGATTTACCCTCCATTTCACTGTCCATCAGACGCAGCGTGAGCACACACACACACGCGCACACACGCACATGCACAAACATGGCAGGGAGGTAAATCAGTGCCCCTTGTTCTTGTGAACCCTGATTGCTCCTGTCTGCTCCTCCTCTCGTCTTAACTCACTGCCCCTGCTTTCTTCCACATCCTTGTTGCTGTTCATATCAGAGATCTTCATGACTCACAAATCCCAGTCTGAATTAAGTCTCTGTAATCGTTTGGGACTCTGGAACATTTTCTTCTGGGAATTTGCAAAGCCCCTTAACCCTTTCCATCTGAGCGGGTGCTGTACCGAGACCAGGCTTTATATTCTTATTAAAATACAGCCCATTTTGTGAAGGCTGCAGAGCATGGCACATTCAGTGAAGAAGGCAGAAGAAGAAAACACACACACATAAACACTTTTCTATGGCTCTGAATTTTACGAAGGTGGATTTTTAGCTTAAAGGTTCCGAAGCTTTTAGAAATGATTCAAAAAGAGTACCTCCGACTCATTTTCATATCTCGGTTTGGATTTGTGATGTGAAGAGAAAGACTTGTCTATCTTGATGAGACAGATTATGGTGGTGGAGATGTTACCGGCTGGCTCCAAGTGTTTTTTCTTATTCTTTGTGGCGGAGAAGTTTTCTAGCCTGGCCCTTTAGAGGGCTAAAATACTTTAGCCTTTGACTTTGTTTGACTGAGACAGTAAGAAGCTAACACGCTGACAAACCTAATGATCAGTTTAGCTTTTACTGTGTGAAAATTAGCTCTCTTTAGCCAAGGGTCACAAGTTTTTGTTTTTCTTCATTTCTCATGACGGTAGTAATGATCTTCATCTGAAGTAGTATCCAGGTAGCCGAGGCATTTGAACCTGCTTTGGGCTATGTTTGGCTCAGTTACTTTATGATTAGTTACTTTTTATGGGCCCTACATGGTCCAAAAGTCACAGTACATCAGAGATATGGCTTAATAAGGCTAACCTGTGGTCAATCGAGGCTAAATGTGGCCGGTACAAAGCATCACACATGGGCCACGTTTGGGCCCATGTGTGACATGTGGCCATGACCCAAAATTGATTCTATTCACACCGTCCTACAATTTAAATGCACAAGGAGACACTTAATGTCTTTGTCCTACTTTACAAGGCTATGTGTCTTCACAGTTTTTAATCACCTTATTTTATGACTGTCAGTTTCATCTGGTTTATTATTATGTGATGTGGGGATTTCTTACAGGCACAGTAAAAGAGGAGATGTTCATTTGACAGTAGTGTTCGGATTCAAATGTTATTCACTTGATCCATGAGGTCCAGAAACCATCTTTTAACATTGTTTCTCATAAAATATTTACCCCCCCACACACACACACACACACACAGCTCTTGAACTGTCAGTCTTTTCTTCGGTTTACTTACTTGGTTTTTACATTTCTTATAATGTTTATCTCCTCCTTTATAATCTCTGTATTCACTAAAGTACATCATAATGGTTTGGGTTCAGTAAAAAGACTTCATAAAATAATACTGAACTCCTTTCCTTTCCTTTTCAGCAAAACCCAGCAGGTGTTAAATAACAGGCTTCGTAGAAACCTAAAAATACCCCAGAGATCTTTCTGCCCATCTCTGTCTGTCTACTTCTCTTTGTCTCTGTCTCTCTCCCAAACACTCCTATCTCTCCGTCCTCCTTATTAGCCTCTCTTCCTCCTACGTCCACGTTTCCTCTCCAATCCGTGCCTCTCTCCTTCCCCTCACTCATGCCTCTTTCTCTCTCTGGTTTCAGTGCAAACACAGCCTGTGATTCAGCGCTGCTGCGGTTCAGCCCTCCTGCTGAGGCAAAAAATGGAAGCTTGCTTTTAGCATTGAACGCTCAACTCGCCAGGGTAACTACAAACTATAGGATGGAGGGGCATCAAAGCAAGAGTGAGGGAGGGAGGAAAAGCAGAATTAAAGAGAGACAGACAGTGAAGGGCAGAGAGAGAGGATAGATCGCAGCCAATTACGTGGCTCAGCTTAGTGTGAACAGTGGGACTGGGTGCTGTCAGCGGCCTGATAAAAATAGACACAATCTATTTGAGTGTGTGTGTGTGTTTGTTTTTTGTATTTACACTCTTGTATCAGTGTTTGTTTTACATGTGTGCACCAAAGTGTTTTAACTACTAGCATTTAGCTCCTGATTAATTAGGTATCATATTTGTGTATACATAGCTGTGTGTGTGTGTGTGTGTGTGTGTGAGAGACAGAGAGAGACAATATAGTGCAGAAGGGTGGCAGAGAGTAAGCAAAATTTGTTTAACTGACTGAGTTTCCCCTTTCTAGTCAGGATGAGTAGGAAAATACACACACACACACACACACACACACACATCGGGTATTCATATCTTGTGGGGACATCAATTTGAGATAATGCTTTCACTAACCCCTAACCCTAACCCTAACCATGAAAAATGAAAGCCTAACCCTAAACCTAACCATAACCAGGATTTTGGTCCCCACAAAGATATGAATACACTCACTCACTCTCTCACTCACTCACTCACACACACACACACACACACACTCACACACACACACACACACACACACACTGTGTGTGCTGAATGTCATGTTTGATGTAATGAGTTTCATGGGTGAGTGTCTCCATGTAAAGTAATGGTAATAGTGAGATGAGCTAATCTGTCACACACCAACAGTGGCGATAGACAAGAAGAGAGAGAGAGAGAGAGAAAGGGAAGGAGATCAAGAAGGGAAGGTAACGTGAGAGGGAGCAGGGTCAAGTGAAGGAGGGAAGATGCAGAGGCTGAGAGAATGGGATGTGCGAGGTAGATGCAAGAAAAAGAAAAGACTGTTTTGTTTTTCAGTCTTCTGCTTCAAATATAAATACATCTGAGGAATCTATTTTCACAATTGCCTGACAAAATATTAAAATTCTGTTGATGAATACATTTCTTGATGGGTAAAAATAGAGAAATAACGTACCTGCCAGCAGCTCAGACAGTCTGACACATGAGACGTGGCAGGAGATGTTCACCTTATGGCACACAGGAATTACAGTACATAACACAGATTAATAGGTGATAATATTTTGGGATAATATATGACGCAGTTGCTTGCTTGGTTAGTTCTTCATTAAGCTCCACCATCTTGGGCAGCAGTTTGTGGCAGTAGTCCCCGTTTTGGCGGCATTAATGTCAACCAGCTCTCCACCTGCTGTGTGTTCTGGTTAGAGCAGCCCTCCAGTCTACAGCAGATCACAATTATATTATCACCCGCTGCAGTGGAGACAGTGGAGCTGAGGTCTGTCCGGCAGCGGCCCAGGACCTCCGGAATAAACTCTAACCCGTGGGGCAGTGGGGCGGGTCAGACTGGTGGAGCCACTGCAGGTGGCAAGGGGGGAGGGGGTGTTTGGAATCAAAATAAGTTTAATAAATGTGATTTTTGGAGGGACAAATAAATGAAAAAGACATTGCTGATGCTGAGATCCTAATCATAATCAAACTTTGTTTGTTTGTTTTTTCTTACTTATTGGTTGTTAAAAATAGATGAGTATGTGGTGTGGAACGTTTTCGGCTGCTTGATTAGAAAAAGTTTGAGAACCAGTGCCTCAGGGGAACACTTCAGTCTGTCTGTAGGAAGGATTGCATGATAGCATGGAGATCGATGCATGCCCACAGGAAATGCATATGAGAGTGAGAGTGAAGCATTGACCATGATGTGACCTTTTGCTTAGTTCCGTCTTTCAGCAGTGAGCTGAGAGTTTCTGACGTCATATTAGTGTTCTGGATGTGCAAAATGTTGACTGAGGGGTGAGTGTGACTCAAACTGTTGTAAGGTGTAAATCATGAGATAGGCCAGCTATAAAACATCCAGATTGAGGCAGTTTTTGTTGTTTGTTTGTTTTTTTTAACACAAATGTCACCATCATTTCCAAAATGCACATCATGTCATATTCAATAAGACTTAAACCCAGTGATTGTAATTGCATAGAAAAAAAAATAAAAATAATATATATATATATATATATATATATATATATATATTATAGTTGTCTGCGGTAGGCTTGGTTAGCATGGGGGGTCTAGCCTAGGACCCTTACTGGATACAGACACCCCTAGGTGGGAATCAAACTTGCGATTCTCGCTCCAGAGGCGTGTAGCATTACCACTACACTATCCAGCTGCTATATATATAGATGTTGTTCCTGGGATCTGTTGGAGCCACTCGCTTAGCTTGGGAGTCACTGCGCCTAGTACTCCGATTACCACTGGGACCACTGTTACCTTCACCCTCCACATCTTCTCGAGCTCTTCTCTGAGCCCTTGGTATTTCTCCAGTTTCTTCATACTGATATTGCTGTCATTTGGTATAGCTACATCTGTCACTGCACCCTGCTGTGCAAGATGCTAGCAGACATGTGCTGGATTGTCTCAGGGGCATCTTTACACAGCCTGCACCTGGGGTCTTGCCTGGTGTGGTAGACCCCAGCCTCTATGGATCTTGTGCTCAGAGCTTGTTCCTGTGCTGCCATGATTAGTGGCTCTGTGCTGTCTTTCAGTCCAGCTTTGTCCAGCTACTGGTAGGACTTCTGGATGTCAGCCACTTCCTCTATCTGCCGGTGGTACATGCCGTGCAGGGGCTTGTCCTTCCATGATGGTTCCTCGTCTCGCTCCTCTCCTTTCTCAGGCTTCTGCTGTCTGAGGTGTTCACTAACCACACAGTCGGTTGTGATCATCTTCCTGATGTATTCATGGATGTTTGTTGTCTCATCCTGGACAGTGGACACTCACCAGTCCTCGGCCCCCTTCCTTTCACTTAGTGTACAGTCTCAGGGTGCTGGATTTGGGGTGAAACTCTCTTAAAACTCTCTCATCTCTTAAAGCTGCCTTGTCCAGTTCATCTGAGCTGTTCCCAAACCAACCTCTCCAGCATTTCCGGGGTCTGTTCAGGAGCTTCCTCTCACGAAAACATGACTGAAACACCTGCTCAAGTATGCATCAAGGAGGCATCCCAGTCAGATGCCTATTTCAGTGTGCAGGAGTAACAGCTCTACTCCAAATCCTTCTCAAATGACTGAGATCCTCAACCTGTCTTTAAGCCAGAGCCCAGCCTGTTTATTTCCCCCAGGCTGGACCATAACACAGCCACGAAGGAAACATTTTATCTGTGATTTCATTCTTTTAGTCACTACCCAGAACTCAAAAAGACAAGTGGAGAGCGGTAGATGACATGTTGCACACACCAGTGCCATCTCATCCCATTTCTTCAGTCGAATCTATGAAAAATGCCAAAGATACCACAGTTTAACATAAATCAGTGTTGCTGCACCAACAAGGTGACTTCCAAAGAACTTGTTGGTGAAAACTTGGCATTTCTCAGCATGCTGTGCAGTGTGTCCTTAAAAACCTGTGCAAATTAGACAAGAACAGAAGAAGTGTGAGGCCTCAAAAAACTCTCTACAGCAGACGAACAGTATCTGAAAGTCCTGTCGTTAAGAAAGAGGAAGAAATCCAGCAGAAACCTTACACAGGACCTGAGACACTCATCTGGAACTTCAGCTGATTCATCTACTGTTCACTGAAGCCTCATCAGGAATGTCTCAGTGGAAGGACGGCTTTCAAGAATCCATCTGGGAAAGTCTGAGGTATGAAAATGTCACAGGAACTGATCTTTTCCGACCTTTCATGCTAATATTTGGAAAGCTTGGAAAGTCAAGAGGCAGACAGAGCAGCAGCAGCATGTGACTCTGCACCTCATGTCAGTCTTGCGTTCATGGAAAGCCCGAGACAGAGACCGAAGCAGCAGCAAGTAAACACAGAAATCCTCAGATCAACCAGAGTGAAGCCGAGCTCACTAACCTCAAATGAAGACTACAGAGTAACGTCAGAACACTTATATATTAACCAGCAGTTAACATATAAAAGGCATGACAATTTTAAACTGTGACATGAAATATGACAGAAAACTACAAATTTCTATGATTAATTCACACACAGGGTTTCTCCCTATAAGCAGGGTGTGTTAGAGGCCTGCAGACACAGTTTGCCCAGATCCAGAGTGTAAGCTTACAGCACTCAACAAAAAAACAAGTAGTAGCCATGTAGCATCAAAAGTTACATAAATGTACCGGCTCCACATATAAAACCCTTAAAAAAAAGTTTAGAATTACAGTTAATGTGTTTCAGCAAATGTTGTTTTCATGCTGAGAGTAGCTGTGAGACACAATTAGTGTCCTTTGGCAATGAGCTCAGACTCTTACATCACCTGGTTGAAGAGTTTAAATGAGGGAACGTCTGGATTTCAGTCAGTTTTATGCAAATTCACGTCTGTAAAATGCTGTAAGTAGACTGGAAGGTGCTTTTATTTGGTACTTCTATTAATTTTCTAGAAATCTAACCCAAAATAAAACTGTGATAGTCATTGAACTTTCATTGTTCCGAGAAGCAAACTGTTGATCATGACAAACCTTTCACAGGTTTCATATTTCACTTTAAGTGCCTACTTTGACACCGGGCCATTCAAATACGTATATTTCACTATTGTTATGTCTCTGTACATGTTTATAGTTGGTGCCAACGTCCTGCTGATTGTGGTTATCTGTGTGAACAGAAGCTTACATGAACCTATGTACATGTTTCTGTGCAGCCTGTTTGTGAACGAGCTGTATGGTAGTACAGGGCTGTTTCCCTTCCTCCTGCTTCAGATCCTCTCTGATGTTCACACTGTTTCTGCTCCTCTGTGCTTCCTGCAGGTTTTCTGTCTGTACACTTATGGAAATGTAGAGTTTTATAACTTAGCCATTATGTCCTATGACAGATATCGTGCCATCTGTTATCCTCTACAATATCACACACATATGACGTTTAACAAGGTTGCCAAGCTCATTGTTCTCACATGGTTGTTCCCTGTTCTCAATATAGTTGTTATGATATCGCTGAATGCCTCACTGCAGCTCTGTGGACACACTGTTGACACACTGTACTGCAACAATTACTCTGTGGTGAAACTGGCCTGCTCTGACACAACAGTTAATAACATCTACGGACTCGTTTACACATTCACTGTACTAATTGGTCTTGCGTTACTAAACTTGTTCACGTATGTTAAGATCCTTAAAGTGTGTTTTTCTGGATCCAAACAGACCCAGCAGAAAGCCGTCAGCACCTGCACGCCTCACCTCGCTTCTCTGCTCAACTTTTCATTTGGTTGCTTCTTTGAAATAGTGCAGAGCAGGTTCAACATGAGCAGAGCACCCACGATCTTACGCATTTTCCTATCAATATATTTTCTCACTTGCCAGCCAGTTTTCAACCCCGTCCTGTACGGACTCAAACTAACCAAAATCCGCGTCATATGTAAAAGTCTTTTATTTGGTAAGATATGAATTTACAAAGTTAATAGCTAGTTTATTAAGTTTATTAAGTTTATTTCTGGAACTTCTGCATTCACAATGCAATGTTTGGAATATGTGCAACTGTAATAGGCATTAAATTTACATTTTTAAAAATCAATATTTAAACAAAACTAGTTTATTTAAATTTTTGTCACATATTGTCAGTTTGATTAATATGAAATGTTAACCTTACACAAGAAAGAGATTAAGAAACACACAACTAACTCACACATAAGAGCAAATAAAACATGTATTTCAGTACATTAGTCAGAGCGGTACATAGTGTGGTATTTATGTAAAGCTTTTCTAGTCTCAGTGACTAATGATAATGAAGGATTTTGTAAACTGGAGGAAACAATCCTCCATGAAGGCTCCAACGAACAGGATAAATGAATGAAAACATTTTAATGTAAAATGAAAAGAAATCCAATAAAGTATTCTTTAGAAGCCTCTTCATCTTCGTCTTTTAATTGCAGACCTGTACTGACTATAATACGCCATGTTTATGAACAGCAGTGTGGAGCTGCTGTTTTATCATTAGTCATAGTAGGACTCTGTTGAGGCAGCTGGATTCTTGCAGCACCGTGATTACAAATGTGGAGCTGAACTGTTCAAGCTGGCCTGATAGACACACAGAAACACTGGTAGAAACATGGCCCATCACAAGAATCCATGATGGTTCCCTTAAAAATGCTTTTCCATTAAAATCAGTTAAATCTGTGATGGTTTAAAACTGGGAATTGGAATAGAGTGTAGAAGCTTCCAGCTCTGCACACGTGTAATGAGTAAGTGGTAACCACAGTCCTTTTTCACAAAGGTCTGGACCAGGAGTAAAACCTCTCACCCTGTCATTGAAACACTTATGTTTTTCCACTTATGCAACCACAGCAACATTATCAGACACAGTGCAGTTCAGCTACATTTTATTTACATAGTGTCACATCACAACAACAGCTGTCTCCAAGTTCTTTATTGTAGAAGGGAAATCCTACAATAATGCAGAGAGGTGTTAGTAATTATACACAATAATACACATTTACTCCCCCGTCCAAATCACTGAATTCAGGTGTTCCAGTTACTTCCATGTCCACAGGTGTATAAAATCAGCACCCAGGCATGCAGACTGCTTCTACAAGCGTCTGTGAAAGAACGGCTCGCTCTCAGGAGCTCAGTGAGCGTGTCACAGTGACAGGAGAAATTTCCTCGCTACTAAATATTCCACAGTTAGTGGGATTGTAGCAAAGTGGAAGCGATGGTGAAGGACAGCAGCGCAGCCATGAAGCGGTAGGTCACGTAAAATCACAGAGTGACCAATCACGATTCTCCGTCTGGCAATCCGATGGACGAGTCTGGGTTTGGCGGTTGCCAGGAAACAGCACTTGTGTGACTGCACTAAAGTTTGGTGGGGGTGGGACTGCACACGAGCGCACGAAGCAGGTCCGTAAAGACCGATGGATGAGCGAGGTTGGTGTGGAAGAACTTGCAGAGTCCTGACTTCAACCCGACTGAACACCTTTGGGATGAGTTAGACCAGAGACTGCGAGCCAGGCCTTCTCCTCCAACTTCAGCGTCTGACCTCACTGCTAAACTTTGTGGAAAGCCTTCCCAGAAGAGCTGAAGCTGTTAGAACTGCAAAGGGTGGGCCAGCGTCATGTTCAACCCTGTGGATGGAGAATGGGATGTCACTCAGACCTGTGAATACTTATGGTAACATCCTAAATCATCTTAACTCATCTCATGCAGTACATCACATCAATGATCAGTGCTGGAATACTGCAAATAAAGGATATAATATATTAAGGGTCTTTACCCTTTATATAGAGAGAGCACCTTGAGGCAACTGTTATTGTGATTCAGTGCTATTTAAATAAACAGATTGAAGCTGAAATTGAATTAAATTGATTAGATGAGTCCATGGCCAGGAAAAAAAATCCCAGGTTGACGTGGAGACTGTTGGCAGCTCCATCCTGTCTCCAGAGAGTAAGCTGACCATCACCTGTGTTGTTTCTGTGTTATGATGGACTCTGTTTTAAGCAAGAGGTTTTTTAAAGATAAAGAGAGGGTTGGTCTGTAATTGGCTAAAATACTTGACAATAGCAGGGTTTTTAAGTAAAGGAGTAATGTCACTTACCAGTGATTAGTTTTAAAATGTAAGTGTTAATTCAAAGTAAGGCTTAGACATTAGTCATATCAGTCAGATCAGCTCGTCCACTAAAGGTCATGAGAAGCTTTAGTTTATCAGCTAATCAGTATCTTATGAAAGACAGGATAAAACCTGTCAGTTAGAAAGAATATCACATCATCTGCATAGAAAACTGCAATTAATAAATTGCTTTATCAAAGGGGGAAGTTTGAAGCCTGATCTTAAAAGTAGAGATAGTGTCTGTCTCCTGAATCCAAACTGGAAGCTGGTTCCACAGAAGAGGGGCCTGAAAACTGAAGGCTCTGCCTCCCATTCTACTTTTAAATACTCTAGGAACAGCAAGTAAGCCTGCAGTGTGAGAGCCAAGTGCTCTAATAGGGTGATATGGTACTACAAGGTCATTAAGATAAGATGGGGCCTGATTATTTAAGACCTTGTATGTGAGGAGCAGGATTTTGAATTC
>VVHJ01063724.1:3952-17508 GCA_015107715.1 Tylochromis polylepis
TTCCATGACAGGAGTCAAGGAGGCCATTTACGTGAAAAGGGAAAGACCATCTCTGAATGGAGGAGGGGGCCTAAGGGTACATCTGTCACCATCTTACAATGCTGTGATTGCAGCCATTCCCCAGCTCAGGGCTGGAAGCACCATGGCTGTTTGAAGTCTGCCACCTGCGTAGTTAAAGGATTGTGATGTAAATTCTCCAAAAACGGGCAGCACACAGACATCTGCACGGCCTCCATGTTCACTGTCTGATGGCGAAATTTCATCAAGCTGACCACAGATGCACGGTGGCGCTGTGGCTTAGTTGGTTAAAGTGCCTGTCTAGTAAACAGGAGATCCTGGGTTCAACTCCCAGCAGCGCCAGGCTGGCCTTTCACTTATTAGTATCCCAGATATCAGAAACTTAAAGTTACACTCAGTATCTCCTAAAATGCTCACCCTCCTGTGCTCTGATGGTAAGTGTAGATGTTTCTTTAGTCTGAAGATTGTGTCCATTTGACAAACTGCCTGGTCTTTTTGTACAGACAAATAACTGAGGAGGAAATTTAAAGTCACCACAGACACAAGATTGAACATTCCTCTGAACAAATGAGAAACTAATATTTTTTCTAGACATGGTTGGTGCTGTGGGTGGAGTTGTGGGTGGAGCAGTCACACCAGGAGGCGCTGTGGCTTAGTTGGTCAAAGCACCTGTCTTGTAAACAGGCAATCCTGGGTTCAAATCCCAGCAGTGCCTTCAGACCAGCTAGTGATCTTCTATTTCAATGGTGCCAGAGAAGCCCCAGCAATCAGCCAATGAGCAAGCACTTTGGTGACAGTGGGAAGGAAAAACTCCTTCGTAACAGGAAGAAACCTCTGGCAGAACCAGGCTCAGGGAGGGGCGGCCATCTGACAAACAGGATGATGTTGGTTCTTCATGAGAACACAAAATAACTGCGCCACGTTCACAGATGTGCGGCTTATTTAACACATCGCAGACACACAACAGAGGCTGTGTGCGCTCAGTGCCGCCATCTTGGTCGACTAACCGGAAACTCAGAATTTCAGCGTTCCGACTTCTTTAGGAATGACGAATAAGTCACACCAAGTCCTCTAGGCTGCTGATGCTCAAGTGCCTTAAAGCTGCATTCTTTTTAGTCTCCAGCAGGGGGCGACTCCTGTGGTTAAGAACAGAAGAGAAATGACGTTTTTGGTCCCATTAGAATTGAGAAGAGAATAAAACAGGATGTGGTTATCTTCGGTGTGTGGACTTCTGAGGTTTGTATTGCACTTTCAGTTTTTATCAATCACCCTCCGTCTCTTCACAGGTTCATTATGGTCGTTTTGTGCTGGTGGGAAAAGAAAAATGACCCCAATATGAAAACTAGACTGAAGTCCTTTTATTGTGAGCTGCCCGCCTCATCAGTCGATACAGCTCGAAGAGTCTGCGGGGGTTAACATTGATTTCCTGGCCTGTCTCCACCGCTTCATCACAAGCTTGACCTCACACCAGCAAAACATTTAAAACAATAATAGGAAAGAAAGACAGTCTCTTCATCCTGAGCTGAGCGTCTTATCTTCATCACCCAGAGGCTCTGTGGTTATGAGAGACAGGAGCGAGCGCTTTGTGGACCAACATTCATTTCCCCTTTCAGCTGTCAGACGTCTTCATGGCACAAAGAGACGTAAACGTAGCGGCTGAAAGGAGGAAATGATCCGAACGCAAAGGATGCAGCAGACTGAAGGAAATCCCAAAATCCACAACCTTCATTCCAGGCGGTGGTCGTGCGCTGGGTTTCAATCCAACATCATGCACAGGACGAGAGGATCAAAACATCTAACCCGGAAAACCAGGAGAACTAAAGAAACTTCACAAACTACATTTCAAAAACATTTCATTTCAGACAGAGGATGAGCTAAGGTGCTGCACAGAGGCTCAGTATCACATAAAGAAGGATTATTTTGAACTGTGAATCATGCAAAGCTGTTGCAGGAGAGTGTGAGAATATAATACGGAGGTGCAGATGAGCAGAACCTGTCCACTTTAACCCCAACAAGAGTTTTTATTTACGACATCTGACCAGTTTTTCCGCAGTCAGAGTGAATAATGAAAGCAGAAAGCTCAAAAAACACAGAATCATAAAAATCGTCAGACGCCTTCAGATCTTCTGACGAGTTATTTTCAACCTATGTGACCTCAGAGGCTGACAGGTGTAACGCTCACCTGTGTGGCGCTTAAAAGGTTTACATTTTCACATCATCAGAAATATCTGAGCTCCAGACAGCAGCAGGACAAACAGGAAGCTGTTACAGACAGGAAGTGTGAGCAGGGAGGAGTCAGGTCTTACTTGGACATGGTGAGCGCCAGGTTGTAGTTCGCCATCTTGATTTTGTTCTGGGCCTCCAGGTGAGTCATCCCCTCGGTGCTGACGCCGTCGATGGCGACGATGATGTCGCCCTGCATCAGGTTGCCCTGCGCCGCCTTGCTGCCCGCAGAGATCTGTCCAAACACAGAGACGTCCACATGTGAGTCACCTTTCACAGGTCAGCGCTCGCTTCATCCTGAAATGCTTTTCCACGAAACAGTCCATCAGATGGGAAAACATTTAATCAGCTTTAATGATGAATACGTCTGCACGCCCTAATCTGGACGTGACACACATTCATAACAGCGTTACAGAAACAGCGAGGCCTAAATGGAAACTTTCACGGCTCAGTTATTCAGAGAAAAACACGAGAGGAGCTTTTCACAGAGCTGGAAGACGTCTTACTTTTAGACAGAAAAGCAGACGTTCCTGCTCTCATGAGTTAGCTGAGAGGTTTTAAAGAAAGAAGCAAACCACTCCTCATCACCAGGTTTTGGCATTTTGAACCACATCCACATGAAGCCCCACAGTGACGTTCGCACCTGCTTGTAACCGCACTGTGGGACAGCCACCATTAATGACACCAAATCTTCCTCTTATGTATTTTTGTTGTCTGGTTTTATTTTGATGTAGAAATTTGATCCCTGAGAAGTTTCACGCTGCTCTACACACCCTCCTGTTTTTAACACTGCAGTGAAAGAGCTAAACACTCGAGATGGATTTAATTGTGATGATAGAATTAAAAAGAGGTAAATGACCACAAGTGTGATTTTTATTTGGTGGGAGCAGTTTAGGCTTGAGTTTAAATCCAGTCTGGGAACAGAAGAAGAAGAAGCTGACAGGGACACTGTTCCTGATCGCTTTGGGCTCTGGATGTTTAATATGTTTCAATTCAAGTCAATTTGATTTGTACCTCCAAATCACAACAACAGTTACCTCGAGGTGTGTTACACTGAGAACACTGAGAACCCCCAAGGTTCACCTGAGGCGCTGTGGCTTAGCTGGTCAAAGCGCCTGTCTTGTAAACAGGAGATCCTGGGTTCGATTCCCAGCAGTGCCTCTGTGTTACGTCCCTCTTTAATCAGGCCTCAGACACTTTGGTACCCCTCCACATCTTCCTTCATCATGCAGGAGGCTTCATCCTCCAGGGATCCACACATTCAGAGGAAGGTTACTAAAGAATAATGGACTTGAGCTAGCATACTGAGTTTGTTTATGAAATGCTGACTGTAAGTTGAGACCAAGTCTAAATCTCATCAGTGTAATATATGTGAAAGCTGTCCACTCAGTGTGTGCGGGCCTCCTGTCTGCGCTCCATGCCTGGTTGAAGAAGAGTTCACGACGGCGCCCTGATCATGTGACGTCTCCCGTTATCAACAGTGGCTAAACGACTCAGGACCGCCTCCAAGGGGGGCGGTCCCCTCTCAGGGGTATTCACCTGTTTTATCTCACAGACAGAAGAAGTTATGAAGTGAAGCTCTCCAGACCAGCATGGATGACTGAGACCGCTGACTCCTGTTGCTGTCCATGGTGCTGAAATGATGCTATTGATATTATTGATTATTTCTATGTGATATTATTCGAGTAAGAGAGAGAATATGAGATGTGCCCAAAACAGGCTGTCCCCCAGGGCGTCTCACAGAGACGCTAGGCCTGTTTGTCAAACGGCAGGGTGGGGCTGCTCCAGGGACATTTTATTTTCATGCTTTAACCTTGCAGCTATACCCACATGGCAGGATTTATGTTCCAGCTCTGACTCCCCTTTAAACCTCTTAATGGTGTTGTGATGAGAATCTCCATCTGAGTCGCTGTGCTCAGTAACTACTGGAGCATGCTCACTAATGTGCACTGAGCCGGTATCAACTGACTTTCTGATACAGAGCAGGAGGACACAAAAATCGATTGAGGAACATGAAGTGTGAGAGTTGGCTGGAGTATTCTCCATCAGCTTGGTGGATGTGACCCAGCATCATCCTGCAGTTCTGATCCAATCTTTGTCCAAAAGGAAGGGTGTGGTTGGTCAGGTGCACAAATGCTCACCATCGTTATCTTCTCTCCATGCAGCGTACCGTTAACGAGAACACATCTACCCACAGATGATCCTCGCTGCTTTGTCTCTGAGCGTCGCAGGGCTGCGACGGCAGAGTCCTGGGAAGCTGACGCCTCACTCTGTCCTCTTGAACCTCCAGCCTGCAGAAGCTCAGACTGCTATAATCTCAGTGTTTTCACACACCATCTTAACTGACTCGAGGGAGAAACCTTGTTTAGAAAGACCAGCGGCCCAGTCAGGGGACCATCGTAGTTCTTTAAAAACACATCATCGAGGTGAAGAGCAAGGCACTGTAGCTTAGCCGGTCAAAGAGCCTGTCTCGTAAACAAGACAGCCTGGGTTCAAATCCCAGCAGTGCCTTTCTGTCAATGAAACCAAAGTTTAACTTATCTGCCTTCACTGCTGCTGCAGTTAACCAAGTCATTACAGAGAAATGGTAGGTTGTCTTTATTGTCTAATCAGTAAGCCTGATGCTGTTAAACCGTATGAGAGGAAAGCATTGCTAACAAAGTAACAATAAACACGAGTGCTGTCAGCATTTAGTCCTCGGTGATTCAGGGTTAAGATGCCAAACTTGGCTTGTTTGCTGCTGCGAGCCAAAGCAAAGACACAGCTTGATACTAAACACATGGAAGCACTGCTGGGATTTGAATGGAGGATTTCCTGTTTACAAGACAGGCACGTTAACCTGCTAAGCTACAGGACCCCACACACAAGCTGGCACATTTAATCGACCCTCTGCTTCTTTAACCAGGTTATAACATGGTTAAACATCATCACAGGTGGCCCTTCAGTTTCCTCACCAAAGCTGGAATACACTTAGATGCTCTTCATTATCAGGCTTTAATAAAAGAGGCCGATGGAAGTGCTTTCACCTTAGTTTAAAGGTCTGCTCTCAACATGAGGGGAGCTGTAGCTTAGCAGGGCTACATGCCTGTAAATTGTGGGCTGAAATCCCAGCAGTGCCTTTGCTGTTTGCCTGGGATCAGCCAACAACAAGAAGCCACTGAAGTCAAGAGAAAGTGTGATTTGTGACTCACACAAAGAATTAACGCGACCTCACATCCTTCAGCAAACTCTCTTTCATTATTAATGTTTTTAGAATATGTGGGAGAGAGAAGCTGCATTTGCTTTGACTTTGGTATTTGCAGCTTTGCAGATCTTTTAAATGGATTAAAAACACAACATAACAAACTCAGAGCAAAACAATCATAAATGTTATTTAAAAGCGCCTTTCAAGACACCCAAGGTTACTTAACAATAGAATAAGACACACAGTAGAACAATGACAAAACAAAGAACAATAAAAGAAACACAAGATAAAACACACAATAAGTCCACAGTGAATATGCAGATTTGAACAGACAGGTTTTGAGTTGGGATTTAAACTGGGGGAGAGAACCAGTGTTTCCTTTATCTGGGGGCTCCACAGCCTGGGAGCAGAGCAGCTGAAGGCTCTGCTTCCCATGGTGCTGAGGCAGAAGGAAGGCACAGCAAGCTGGATAGAAGAAGAAGATGGAAGTGAGCGGGCAGAAGAGGTCGTGCTTAACAGGTCAGAGAGGTAAGAAGGGCCAAGGTTATGAAGGGCCTTGAAGGTGAGCAGAAGAAGCTCAGACACTATTCACAGGGAGCCAGTGGAGTTCCTGAAGAACGGGGCTGATGTGCTGGTAGGACGAGGTTCTGGTAATAATGTGGGCAGCAGAGTTTTGAACCAGTTGAAGCTTATGGAGGGATTTTTGGGGGAGACCATGCAAGACAGAATTACAATAATGTGGGAGGTAACGAGACTATGAACAAGAATGGACGAAGTACAGTACACAATGCCTGCAGGACAGGGGACTTCTTCCAGGAGAATAACTTCACTCTTTTGGACCATCCTGCGTGTTCCCCTGATCTAAATCCAACTGAGAACCTTTGGGGATGGATGGCGAGGGACGTCTTCACCACTGGGAGAAATGTTCCCGCTCACCTCATGGAAACGCTTTTTGAAGTGATCAACAATAACAGTGGAGCTGCTCATCACTGAGTTCATGTTTGGAGCTTTGATTTCTATTTCGAGGGGTTTATGGGTTTTTTTGGAGGTGTGGTCCTGAACTTTTGATCAGCTGTGAAACAGCCTGTTTCAGTTTAAGTGTTGTTTTCAATAAACTGCATGCTCAAAAAATGTTTTGTCTTGCTCCCGTTTCTTCTTGTTGCATGTTGAAGCTCTACTTGGAACCTTGTTGAGATCCAACCGTGCAACATAGGATTTTTTGCCATTTTTCAAGTGGTCTCAAACTTTTGATCGGGACTGTATCAGGAACATGAAAGGTGGAAAAAGGCTCAAAATGGAGAGGAGGTTCTGAAGAGGGAGTAGACACAACATTCGAACTGAGTTGCTGGTGAATGTATTAATTTTCGTAGTGAAGAACAGCATCAAGGAGTTACAGGTTTCAGACGAATAGAAGCGTGGCGGTAAAGCGTCAGGGGGTCGAAGAAGTTTGTTGAGAAGTGAAAACAGGATCCTGGTGTTACCCTGGCAAGAGCTGATAATACCCGAGTAAAAGTTTTGATTGACAGAATCTTAATACTGGAGTAAATGACATTTATAGATTTCTGCATCAACGGTTAAACCAGAAAGTCCATCCATTATTCTGTCATTTATCCAGGCCCAGCTCTTTCTTTAAAAATCAAAGTGTCTGCTTTCCAACCGAACTGTCCTTTCTTTCAGTTTGACAGCATCACCAATATCCTTCCATCATGACCGGGCACGACCTGAAGCCAGCCAGAGGGAGGGTTTGACATCATTTTGTCTTTTCAAAACTCTTAAATAATCATAAGAATCAAATTACAGAAATATTCTGATGAAGTTCTGCGTGAGGAATGCACTTTGTGGATGTTGGCGTGTTAAACATCCTGAGCCCGGAACAAAAGTATAACAACCCAACTCCAGCTCCATCTCCACGCCTCCGCCCTGTTTTGGTTTCCTCCTGAGAGGGTGGCAGCCTCCCTTCAGCTCAGCACCTGTCCAGCTTCACCTGACGCTGCTGTCAGCCTGACCAAAGCTCGAGGTGGAGCGGGGTCAACGTGCCGAATATTCTGAGACAAATATTTGTTTTTCATAAATTAGTGGGGGTTTTTCTTAATATTTTGTAATATGGAGAAACATATAGAATTTTTAATCATATTTTTATGCATCTTGAGTTTTTCCTTTTGTCTTTTGTTTTTAGACCAATAAGTTTATTTGTATAAGTTCGTTCTTTAAATTAATGAGGGTCGAATTGTGAGTTTGTCCTTAAAGTTGTGGCGATATTTTGTTGTTTGGGAGTTGTATCATTTCACGTATTCCTTTTCTATTATATTTTAATCATATTGTTTCTGGTCAGTTTGAGAAAAAAAAAGGAGGCCGAGCTGAAGACGATGTTCAGGGAGCAGGATGGACCATCAGAGGGAAAGCTCAGTCAGAGGCTGAGATGGTCTGAGCATGTGCAGAGGAGGGAGGGTGGAGGATGAAGATGGAGCTGCAGGCAGGAGGAGAAGAGGACGAGCTCAGAGGAGGTTCATGGATGTAGTGACAGAGGAGGATGCTGGGATAGGAGATGATCTGCTGTACAGAGGCCTGAAGGAAGCAGCTGTAAGAAGGAAGTCAAGGAAACCTTCAGTGAAAGCAGGAAGGAGCCACCAAAAACCAGGTGCTGTAGCGCCACAGGTCAGAGCGAGGTTCTGGGTTCACGTCCCAGCAGCACCTGAAGGAGCGCTTTCTAAATGTTCCACAGTGACATCAGGCTGTAGGAGCTCTGTGCTGGTTGCGTCTCTCTCATCCAAACGTTTGTTTACAGCTGAGCTGCAACAATGTGGGGCCTGTGCAGAGTGGCCTAGTTTCACTGGGAGCCAATCACACACACAGACATGTTTAGAGGTGTGCCACAGCAGAAGGCAGGGCAAAGAGTCTGAGGTGCGATGATGTCAGAGGAGGCGGGTCTAATGCGCCTCTCTGAGGCTTGTGTCCTCACTGGGCAACAAAGAGTTAAAATTGAAGCTCTGGACTTTCTCTGACAGCAGCGACAGTAACAGTAGATGAGCTGAGAAAGCAGAGATAAGACCTGTGTGTGTGTGTGTGTCCTTCAGAGGCTAAAAACAGCCCACTGCCTGTCAGCAGCTGCTCGCTGCAGAGATAAAACTGTGGCTGATTATTTCTCACATCGATTCAACTTCTATTTCTGTTTGCATCAGAGCTCTTTTGAAGACATTTTGCATCCCTCAGGCTTCAATTTGCACGAGTGATTATTGTACATCCTACATTTTACACTTGTTCTGGTTGTTTTGCACCCTTACATAACCACTTCATCTTTTGAGTTAATTTTGTGTGTCCTCTTTTGTCAGTGCACATCCTTTCGTAGTAGCTTTTCATCTGTATGAAGTTTGTTTCTGGTCCTTTTCCCTCCATTTTATGCATTTTGCATGCAGATTTTGATCTTTTTCAGAGGTTCTGTATCTGGTGTGCGCACTACGCATCTCCTCGCAGTTGTTTTGCATCCCTTTGTGGTTGTTTTCCATCTGTTTTTGGTCCAGTTTGACTGAAGAAGGCAACAGTTGTATTGACCCTCCTGCTTAATCTAAAGAAACCCACCTCTGTGCAGTCTGACTAAAGCTCTTCTCTCCTCTGCTGTCTTTGCCTGCTTGGTCTATTTGTGTCAATCTCACAGCTGAAACTTGTATTAAACTCCCCGCTGACCTACTAAAACCAAGCCCGGTCTTGGGTCTCACGTCTCTGCAGGCTGAGCTTATTTGGGGTTTCCTGAAACCATTTGGGATCCCCTGACCAGCAGCAGCGTGTGCAGCTGTGGCAGGAAGCAGCGGGGTCAGCGGGGAGCTCGCCGAGTGCTGAGTCAGCGCCATGTGTTTGTTACAGCGGGCATCGAGTTACCGCCGGCTCGGCTTTCACCCCCGACTGTAAAAGTCGAGCGAGCTTTGAGCTGTCAGAGGAGCGGCAGGAACGCTCAGAGCTCCGTGAAGCTTTGTAAGAAAATCACTGATTTAACGCAGACAGGGCCATGAAGTAAAAGCACATGAATCTGTGCTGCGTGGGAAAAAAGGTCATTTATGTTTGAAAAAACAGCCACAAAGAACGACTGATGTGTCCTTCAGCAACTGCAAACTTTCTGCTATTCACTTTTTCATCTTTTATTTCTTTAGTTGAGAACAGAAATGTAAAATATGCCTCAAAATAAGAAGAAATCTCTTTGCTTTCACACAAACACAAAGAGGAGGTGGTGCACCTCTAACTGCTCAAAGATACATTTAACGATGTGTTTCTAACATTTGGGGACAATCAACAAAGAGGAGCTCTCTAATTCTGCTTTTCATTCCTCAAATGTGTGAAAAATATATAATGACAAAAAAACCCCACAACACAAACGTGTTGCTTATTCAGCTATAGCTACAAATTCTATCAAATACACAGTGTAATCGAGGCGCTGTGGCTTAGTGGCTCAAAGCACTTGCCTTGCAAACAGGAGATCCGGGGTTCAAGTCCCAGCAGTGCTTAACTCCTGCATGTCAGAGTAGAGGGTTGGAGAACAAAAACTAAATTAATCTAAATCAATTATTGAATTAAAATGTAACAAAGTAAAGTGACCTCTCTGCATTTGTCTCACACAGCGCTGTAAAGAAGCTCGTCACAACTAATACGTGCCTTTACGTTACTGCCTTCTTGTGCCCACAGTTGCATATCGTAGGTTAAAGCTGCTCTTATTTCAGTCTAGAAAGCCGTCGTGATCTCCGTCTCCCATTAACACTGACTGGAGCTGGGCAAGCTGCACTGGTCTTAGATCAGCTACAAGCTACGCTTCGTATGGACACAGCTAGCATTAGCATTGGTTATAACTCATTTAGTAC
This sequence comes from Tylochromis polylepis, assembly GCA_015107715.1. Lineage (NCBI taxonomy): Eukaryota > Metazoa > Chordata > Actinopteri > Cichliformes > Cichlidae > Tylochromis > Tylochromis polylepis. The sequence goes on from VVHJ01063724.1 coordinate 14,222, forward strand.
ATCAAACAAGGAAAACTGAGCGGGAACGACGGCTCTGACCACGTCCGGGCTAATGAATCAGGTAAGTTGAGCAGGTGGCTTTTGCCCCTGTGTGATATAGAGTCATAAACCTCTAGGCACTGTTAGGATTTAAATCCACAATCTTCTGTTCACAAGACAGACACAATGACGAGCTAAGTCACAGCACTTGTGCAAAGTAAAAGAAGCAAAGCAGAAATCTTGACGGCATTTTAAAATCAGCTCTAAAACAGGCAGAAAACACCCTCACAGCCAGGAGCTGCAGGAACATGTGACCATTAAGACCATTAAGAAAGGAGGATTCAGCTGTATGGAGAACACATGCAAGGACTGGGAACGCCTCCTTCCAGAGGCGCTGTGGCTTAGCTGGTTAAAGCACCTGTCTAGTAAACAGGAGATCCTGGGTTCAACTCCCAGCAGTGCCTGCTTTAGAAGTTGTGTTTTAACAGTATCTCTAAATTCACCCACATTCACGCTGACTTAATCCCATTACTTTGGGACAGTAAAGCAGATGTGTTCTGTACAGATGCTGACCAGTCAGTCAATCCAGCAAAACAAAAAGAACTGGAAAACAAGGTAAAGAAATTTGACCACACTCATAAACAGCAGGCTTCAACAAATACTTTGAAGGAACTAAATACAGCACGTAGAGAACAATAGAGGGCAACTTAAGATTTACAAAGCTGTGTCCTCCAAAATCAAAATGTCCCTTCTTATTGCAGATAAGTAAAACTTGCAATAAAGGATGGTTCACAGGTCGGAATCACGAGCTTCTCAGGAGGAGATCTGTCATCTTCTGATTTACCCTCCTAAAGTAACGAGATTAAACCTGATTTATGAGTGAAGTAGAAGAACTGTGACATATAGTAAAATCCCGTGAAGGGCCTAAAACAGGCACTGCTGGGATTTGAACCCAGGATCTCCTGTTTACAAGACAGGTGCTTTGACCAGCTAAGCCACAGCGCCTCCTGCTGTGTGGGCCATAAAGTTTGTAGCTATAGAAGAATAAGACATTCTTTTGTGTTTGGTTTTTTTACTGTTATTATACAATTTTCATGTATATGAGCTATGAAAGGCATAACTAGAGCTCTCCTCCTCACCAACTCAGAAAAAAGAGGTGTACCACCTTCTCTTTGTGTTTGTATGAAAGCAAAGAGATAAACATTACGTTTACATCCAACGCCTCAGTTTCGTCTGTGTTGATCTTACACCCTGAGTAATGACCAAATCCAGAGATAAGACTCTTTAATTGGGATATTGACAAGTGTTGTTCTGTTAAGTATAGTAAAACATCATCTGTGTACTGTGAGATTTTGTGTTCTTCATCTTTTATCTGAACTCCTTTGATGTGGTTATTATCCTGAATCAGTTGGGCTAATGGTTCTATGCTAATAGCATACTGTACAAAAAGCTGCTGTGCAAAGGTTGCAAACCGCACAGAGACGTTTCCATGGATTAAAGCGTGATGCACAGACGACTTCCTCTGGTTTAAAAAGAGACAGAAGGAAAAGAGGCAGAACATGAAATCCTGCTCAGTCTGACATCCAAACACTTCCTCACTGCTGCTGGTCATTCAGAGGCCACTGCTTTAGCCTCGAATCGTCCCAAACCCCCAGACCGACCTCAGAACAATCGCCGCTGCCAGCTCGAAGGATTCGAGTGTGAGAAGAAACTCTGAAGTTATTTGGCTCTAAATATATTCAAACGAGGCTCCGACAGAGCGCAGAGGAAGTCCGAGATGGAGAGGAGTCATCAAAAAAATCTCTTTAACTTAAAGCAGCAAAGCTGATATTAAAGTGAAGCTCCTGCAGCTCCTCACCCAATCAGGGATGAAACATGCAGCCTGTCCTGCACTGTGATGTCACTCGGTGATGCACACTCTGTACACACTGTATGTCAGCTATCTGCTACCTGAGCTGGTCTGTGGTCCAGTTAAAAAATAAGAAGTCATTACTATTTAAATAATTCAGTGTAAGTGAGAAGAGTCACACCGAACCTGTTTGACCCACACTTCACTCATGTTCAAAGGAAATAGGGCATCTGTTGGGGACTATTTGAGCGGCGGATTAATCCACATCTGTGCTGGTTCAGCAACATGCATTTCATTCCTTCTGGAGCTCTGCGGCTCAAAAAGAGGACGACGAGACGTCGGGCTCTGAAGGAAAGCTTGGATCTAGAGGATCCTGTGAACCTGCTGCTATTCTCTTTGAGCACTGAGCAGCAGATTGGATCCGACTCAGCCTCGTCTGTCCGTTAACCCCACCTCTTCACCGCTGCTCCCTGAACCTCCTGCTCTGAACAATGAAGCAGCGAGCACAGAGGGATGATGGGAAGGCCGTCCAAGCGAGTGTCTGGCCTACAGAATCGTTTAAAGTGCACTGTGCAGCAACGAGAAGAGAAAGCAGACGCGTCTAAATCGTGGCAGCGTTGGTGTGTGAAGGGCGAGGCCGAAGGCGCTGCTTACACGATCCTCCAGCAAAACCAAAGTTACATTTCATTTTAATCTTAGAATCAGTTATTAATCGCCATCACACGCGTTCATGTGCAGGAGTCACACAGGGTATCTGTGAAAGGCTTTTATTGTGAAAGGAAGGAACAGGAACAGCCCTTTTCTCACACAAACCTGGCTTCCTGTCCAAATGGCGCAGCAGCAGGCTGCACTGAGGTCCAGCGGTAACATAAAGGAGGATCAACAAACTGAATCAGGACAGAAAACTTTGTTTACTTCAGGTTTTTACTCTGAAACACGTTTGTGACGTCAGATTTCGACAGACAGGGACGTGAATCCAGCTCCGAGCCGACATTCAGGCAGAAACCGGAGGGTCGGATGGAAAACGAAGGTCCTCGTCTCCGTTCTTCACGTGGTACATCGTCGGCACTGGAGGTGAAATGAGGTCCATGTAGTGGAAGTCTTTTAGTACTCATGAATCCACAGTTCATTCATAACCTTTTGTGTGGTTGTATAATTGGTGTAACATGACGCGACTGTCACTTAAATGTGCGTCTCAGCACAGCGTTTGGGAGTGATGAGCAGAGGGCCCGCCAGCCTCTCGGGGTTAAACCGGTCGCTGACTCTGACGTGACAGAAGCTCTGCTGGAGTCTACCGAGTCTTATTTTTGGCTCATCTCCGGCACCGCGGCAAACACCTCCCACCGACTCCGTCAGCGAGGTGCAACCTGAGAGGCAAAATCCGGGGCCAAAAACAGCGCCCTCAAACCAGGAACACAAGAACTTCTGTTTCTGTACGAGTGCTGCGCTGATACAGACA